>JAOWBP010053999.1:0-16264 GCA_028571105.1 Tragopan temminckii
TTGCCCAAGGAGGTTGTGGATGCCCCATCCCTGGAGGCATTCAAGGCCAGGCTGGATGCGGCTCTGGGCAGCCTGGTTTAGTGGTTGGTGACCCTGTACATAGTAGGGGGGTTGAAATTAGATGATCATTGTGATCCTTTTCAACTCAGGCCATCCTATGATTCTATTTTAGGGAAATACTGTTCATTGGTCATCTACCTAAAAAAACATTAAGATAGATGTAATAAATGGAGCAAATTTTAGAAAACTGAAATTAAGAACTCTTGTCTTAATGTACTTGCCCAGTATGTGAGAACTGATGAGAATTACAGCTGACGTTTGAGACAATGGAAGACAAATTGAGGATCATACTCAAACCCAGATCCTAAAAAGCTACTCAGCCCAGGATACAACAGTAATTCAACTGGAAATGAATTCCAGTGAACTTACAAACTTGAAATTGCTTTCAGATCTTCCAGCTGCATATCTTGGGTTCAGGAGTCATCCAAAGGCTATTAGTGGTGAGCACATAAACACTGTCAATTCCAATACCATAACATTCAACCTTTATCTCCTGACTTGGTGCACTGCCACTCCTTCCCACATCCCTTTCCTACATTTGTTATTGAAAATGATGAACAAGTCAAGAAGAGAAGGACAGACTAATTACTATTTAAGAATTCTGCTGGAGGACAAGGAAGTACAGTGAGAGGAGTGTGCTGCACAGCTTACAGTATAAGAGGAAAAGGCAACTCCCACTGCTTTTGCTGGGAAGCCTGAAGCACTGTGGGGATATTCTCTTTATAGTGGAGATGCATCTCAGGAATATCAGCCTGAAAATAAAGCACAGCATTTCACTTACATTTATTATTTTAGATTATGGCACTTGTAGGGTTCTGCACCTCAGCAGTGCCTGACAAATACAAGAGTGAATCAAAGGGGGATGATTATCCATTCCCTTTTCATTCCTTTTTCTCATCAATAAAGGAAAATAATAAAGAGAGGAAATAAGAATTAAATATGGATGCAGAAAACATTACTATTAAGAAAACTTTCTTGGTAGCAGTAATAATCCTATCTTCAGTAATTAAAACATCAGTTGTACTCTTGAATGATAAATAATGCATTATAAGCTCTTAGAAATCCTTCAATAATAAAATCTCCTTCTTAATCAATAAGCAAGGTATTCTGTGATAACTTACAAAATAAACACAATGAAAAAAAAAACAAGTAAATGAATTGAAAGAGCAAGTAACACCACAGTTAAATCCAATCCTGATGCTAAGAGAAACAGACAAGTCTTTAAATGATAAATTTAAGCTCTGCAGCACCTATCTCAAGACAGACAGATGAAAGGAAAAAGGTAAGGAATACCTTAGAAAGCTTAGAAAGAGAGCTAACGTCCTTAAGAAAAACAGCACACACAGGCAGCCACTGGGGCTGGCAGAATCTTTCTTCTCCCTTGTCTTAGAAGTTAATAAAAATCCTGTCTTTATGGAAAATAAGAACAGTACACATTTAGTCTACTGTGTAAATGGCTTTCTCACTAAAAAGGACAAAACAAAATTAAAAGCCCAAGGATGACTTGAGGATTTCATACATATTCCATCTATAAATAACAAAATGATAGTCCTTACAGGATTATAAATTACACTGAGAACTGAACACTGCATGCTCTCTTATTCTGATCATTTGATCTTTCCAGGTATCACAGAGCTTTTCTTTGGGCCCTCTGGGGTGTTATTCTTTGTAAGTAATACAGCTTTACAGTGTGATCTGGGTATTAGCTGACACACCAAGAAGAGAAACAGACAGGAGATGGCTGCAAAATTACCGAACTTTTACTATAATCTCACTGAGGTCGTCTTTGTTCACTAGGATTTTAGTTATTTTAGTCAGCGACAGTTAAATTATTCTCTTATTCAGAAGAGATACACACTACACAATGCAGATAAGTCCTTTCTGTTCAGTCTTTATTGTGGTAACTCATTGGAAAAGACTAGCATTGAATTCTTAGATTAGTTTGCAAGTAACTTGGTGGACAACATTCTGAATAAGATAATGAATTCTAGAATTTTCTGTAACTTTAGATTTGTAAAATCAAACAACTGTTTTAATTATCTGAAAAAAAAATGTGATATTTGCAATCTGTAGTATCTAATTTACGTTCTTATGACATCTGACACATCCCAGGCATCCAATTTAAATCATTAAAACTCAAGCCTGCATGATGCGCTAGTAAAAATCTGCACCAGTGGAGGTAGCAAGCTGTTGCAGCCATTACTGCAATTGTATGATGTTGGCCCATGACGTCAGAGGCAGATGCTGGTGGTGTGGCAGAGGAGGTTGAATCTTCCCATCAAAATTCTAATACGTGTTGTTGCTGTGTGACAGATGGCAGCAGAGGGGCAAAAGTGTGTCATAGTGTTCCTCCATGCAGACAAAAAGCCACCCACTGACATTCAACACTTGCTGAACATTTATGGAGACCAAACAGTGGATATGAGCACAGCGAGGTGGTGGGTGGTGCATTTCAGCCGTGGTGACAGCAGGTCATCTCTTCTGGTGCAGATCTTTCTGAGGAGAAAGATGTTTTCATGGCTGGTGAAAACACATAGCCAATGGTGGTGTCTATGTTTAAAACCAGTGTTTTGTAGCTGGGAACTTGCTCTATCAAACAGTGTTCTTGAGCTCTTTGTATCTGTTGCAGTTTCCATGGAAACAAATAGCAGGCATTACTTGTGGAGTGATCCATGTGTATTTCCTTTACTAGAGTTCAAGCTTTCTGGTATCTGTTCTCTGAGACTATTACTTTTGTATTTTGATACTGAAACTATTTACAAAATGAATACAACTGTTTATAACAAGCCTTCAAGTGCAGAAGAATCAATTCAGACATTTTTCCTGTAACAAAATCACTAAAGCCCAGGAAACTTGCACTGAAGCACACGTGAACTTTGTAGTCAACAATCAGCAGTTTCTGAACTACTCACAATGAAATATCATTTACCAAGAACAAAATTAACTCACAAGACCCCTCTATCCTAGGAGAAATGATATTTAAAACTGAGTCATCTGATCAAGTTGTTGGCAGCAATGTCTATGGCAGAAGGCAGATGATCTTTAAGGTCCCTTCTAACCCAAGCCATTCTATGATTCAGTGATTCAGTGACACACTTACAAACCTAAGCTGACAGCAGTAATTCTTTCCTTGCCAGTCTCCTGTTCTCTGCTAGAAGCAAACCATCATAACATCTATACAGAATGGAAAGGGCTTTCATAAACATTCTTAGCAGATATTTAACATTGCAATTGTTTTATTATTAATTTATTTATTAATTAATGATAGTCAGGATGCAGCTACCCTGTTCAAGAGAATAAGAGAGTTTAATATTATGGATGACAACCCTTTAACTGTTCCAGAGTCTTTTGTGAATTACTAGTACAGATCTAGCTCTCAATTTGGATTTTACTTGACTTTGGTACCTTTAGAATGCCCTAGTCTTTCGATTTATGTTTTATGTAACTTCCTAGATCAACAAACAAACAACAACAACAAAAAAACAACAACAAATAAAAATTCAACATACTATTCACATGAAACCAACTTATCTGCACAGTTCTACTCTTTGAATCTTGGTAAAACTGCTTGCAGTACTGGATTTTAGTCTTTTGTGGACCTGGATGAGGGATGAATTACTGTGCCAGAATACTTCCTGTTTCCTTTATTTACAGTTCGACAGTAATAATGCTAAAGAACCCCAGATTCCCTTCTGAGTATTAAGTGGGAGTGTCTTATATGTCACAGAAACCAGATCAGCTCTTCTCCAGTAAAGCTATTCTTACTTTGTTTTCCCCATTATCTCAATTTTTTAATTATTTGAGACATTTTCCTTTGCAATCTGCTGCACTACTCCCAGGTATTGTCGAATTTCTTCTACTTACTGTCTTACCATCCTTCTTTCTTCTCTTAAACAATCTCAGTCTTCTATGGCTCTTCTCCCTTGGTCTCGATTACTATGCTCAAAATAGCTGAACAACTACACCATACTTATCTTTAGTTCGTGTCTAATGTCTCCTCTCCCTCTGTTCCTTTAAAATTTAAATTTATTGATAATTCCAGCCCTTTTGACACATCTATCCCCATGTATAGTGTTTCTCTCAGACTCAGTACTCTTGGATGACCAGAACCAGCCTTTGCTTCTTTGAGGAGCCTGTCTCTACATACATCTTTCCTCTCCTTGTTTGGCTTTTGCTTCCACTGCTTTTAAATCAAGTCTTCCTCTATCTTCCCTACATACACCAGCAGAGGTGTAGGAAAATATCTCACTGAGAGCATAGATTCTTATGGGTGAAAGGACATTAGCTCTCATCTCCATTTCCAGACCCAAACCTACTGCAGGGAAAATTGTGCTTCATCTCTGTGAGCAGAACGCACAAGACTTGCTGAAACATTTCTCTCATGTATGCTGAATTGTGATCTTATGGGTTCAAAGAAAGTTCAGAGAGATTTTCACAGGGTATAAAATGCATATTTGCTTTGGTGCTTATTGTCATTCATTTGCTGACATTTTTTTGTGCTAAGAATTCCCCTACCTTACATCTAGAATAGTAAACCTGCCAGGGTTAAGGCATGCACTGTGGATATTGGCAGGTTCAACTGACAGCAAAGCCTCAGAATGGCTCAGCCTTTGCCCCCTGGTTCCCTGCCAGGCATGACCAGGGCCACTTTTTGACCACTTTATGGGGACAGTAGAGATGAGGGCTCCCAAAAGAGCACTGTGTTTTTCTGGGGATGAAAATTAGTCGAACAGATGCAAACTGTGTCGTGCCATTTGCCTTCAAAGCTGAGGATTAGTCTTTGCTAGCACATATGTGGCTTACTCCAAACAAATAAAGATGAAATTCAGCTATGGACAAGTGAATATCGTCCTTATTGTCCACTTCAGAAATTATTTCTCCCTCACTGGTTTGTGTTAACAAGAGCTTGTGATAACATTTAAGTGGTCTTAATTAAATATAATGAATGGAATAGTAAGAAGTTCCAAAACAGTAAGCAGCAATTATTCTCCTGTATAGAATAAATTCAATGGACATCTCACTAACTTTCTTTTGAGGAGATTACCAAGATTATGAAAGCTGTGAGTGGTGAACAAGAATGCCATCTGTTACACAGCTATAAATCTACTCCTCAGAAAAAAGTTCCTGACTCTGTAAAAGGGAATAATCAATCATCTGAAATTGGAGAAGTTTTATCACCTTGTCACAGTTCAAAGGAAGTGAACTGTTGTGTGTGACGTGGTAGTTTCATCAGGCTGTGCATCCTGGCAAACAATTTGACATTTCAGATGTTTCACGACATTCAAATTCATACTCTCCATATCATATTATCACACCACAATTTGTTGCACCTGCAAAAGCACTACATTCAGACCTGGCAGAAAGCGCCAGACACAAAAATAAGGAAATGTGAGTCTGCCATTCATTCCCAGACAGCTCTACGGAACTACTTCTGTATTCTCACTTATCTATTAAAATCTCTGCTGTCCTCCGGAGAAAAATCTCTTGCAGTTGTATTTATAGTATCATTAGTAAGTCTTGAAAACTACAGCAACTACAGAAAATATTCTATTCTTAAGAAAATACATTTGTTCTTTAAGCAAGACTATGTGACTTTGAGTGACAATGGAACGAGCCCATAGTACCTCTAGAAGTTTAAACTTACTCCTTACCTGGAATTCTGTCTACTTAAGAGTGGCTTGCATGTCTTTGGGTACTGCTGACAAAATGGATGCTTCCCATGCAAAGTTAAACTTTACAGACAAGATCTGTAGTTTGTTATTCTCAGTTGCAGTGAAGATAAGTTCTTCATATACAATACAATATTATTTCTTAAGTACAAAGGCTATTATATGAAAACAAGAATTGTTTTTGGGCTTTCAGTTTTCCTTTAATGGAAACACCACCAGGAACCTCAAAGAACTGGTAGGCACAAGTACTTTTACATCTTTTTCCCAGTCACTTGTTATTCTTTTTCTGGTTAGTTATACACTGGAGTAAAGTGGGACAGAGGCACCAGAATCACAAAATGAACTCAGTGCCTGGGGTCCAGGGCTGCAGGAGGAATTGGGAGATCTTGGCTAAGGGTTCTGAATATCCTGAAAGGCTGGAGGTTCTTTACGTGAAGACGTGAAGAAAATGAAAGCAGTCCCTCTGCTGGAGACAAATTATTAAAGAATGTCTGCTGTCATCCTCTCATGTGGATCTCTACCAAGCAAGAAAACTTCTAGAAACTTTTAAAAAAAATCCTTAAAAAAAATCATCTGCATGTTTTTAATTTCTAGGTGTGTGATCCTTTCCGTGACACAAGAGTAATCACCATCAAGGCCAAAATGAGTCCTGCAGAAATTCTGTTCTCATTATAATTTATGCTTTACAAGGAGCAGAGCTTTCAGGAGAAGTCCTTTAACATTATCTTTAATATTGTTCTCAGGAAAAGTATTTCATGTCCTCTGTGCTGGAAGAGGCACTGTCTGTGAAGCATAAAGAAGCAGCTCTATTTAAATACATAAAAGCATATGAATTGGCATAACCTTTTCTCTTTTTCCTGTGCTTGCTTCTACTTTTCTTAAAATACTAACTACTTCCAGGAAGAATGCTGCTGTCTCTTTACAGGCATACTCCCAGTTCATACAGTAGACTTAAGTACAATGACAAAACAGACACAAACACAGATAAGCCCATTCTCTAGTGCAGTTCATTGTTGACTGAGAACCTTGAAAAGTAGTGCATTAGCCCTGTTAAATGATTACATACATTATACGGAGATATAATGCTCTTCTGTGAACCTTTTTTTAATAGTGAGCAGAAAATATATTGAAAAAAAGAAACGAAAGCAATGGAACTAGACACAGAGGCTAGAGATGAAAATAAGCCCTCGTATCTCCCCTTCCTAATTTAAGTGATTCATCACAGATAGGATTTCAAAAATCTGAAAGAATTATTTGGTGTTCAATCTAGAAAGTCTTGATTGTGCCTTTTTTGAAAAGACACGTGTAACTAAACTGCAAATTTGAAATTCACTTCCCTTTTCTGCAGTGAGGTAAGCAAGATGCATTCCTATTTATACTACCTCATGACATATTTTAAATATCTCTCCTTTTCTGATGAATTTTTTGCAACACAAACTGATGTGCTACTTTTGCACTGCAGTCCTCAACATAACAGCATTACTACACATTTTTATTTACACAGAAGAAAACAAATTCATTTAAAAATGTATTAGACACAAAGAAATCATCAAAATGCATGTATAGCAGAAGCCTTTTTAGGTGATGTTAACTTCAACTGTTCAGGCAGCAACTGCCTCTGTTTCTTCAGCAGCTGTGACAAAGCAGTAATGCAAAAACACAGGAGATGAAGAACATAGCAAGATGCATAAATATTTTTCATCAATATGCTACTTATTGGATTAAACAAACAGGAAAGATGCAAAAGTTACAAAATACATACCTCATCTTTCCATTAGTTGTACAAATAAATGAAGTAATAAATAAAGAAACAAAAGCTAGAATTGCATGTAAGGTACATACACATTTCAAAACATACTGAGAATAAGATCTCTCATTTAACATCTATGCACCTTTTATGCCTCAAAGTTGATTTTTTAATATAAAGTATATTAACAGAAATGGAAATAAGGAGTTAATACTAAAGCCTAAGTTTACATTAAATTTGATTTACAACCCTGGGTCAAATACTGCAATGTGAACAGTATGATTTGTATTTTGCATACTTCTGCATGTTAAAGCTCCTACTTTGAGGAAATGGAAAACAATTTCTGTTAAGGTCAAAGAATAATCACAATCTCCAGGAAGCATGTCCCTGGTTTCTAAAGTCATTTTTTGGACTAACAAGGGAAAAAGCATCCACAGAACATATGTATTATTTGTTATTTTAAACTCCGATTAGACAGGTTATTTGTTGATCAGTTACTAAGAATATTGCCTAATACGCCCATCAGTTTTTGTAGCCTGAGATTTCACCAGACAGCCAACCCAGAAGATAAGAAAACTTGGAATATTTTATCAGGAAGCTCTAATAACTGGTAACTGCTACCTACACATCCGTTACAGTTTTATTTACAATTTGGACCATAAACAATGAACTACTGACAAATTCCAGAGCTTTTGCATCCAGTCGAGTTTATGAAAAAAGAATTAGATATTTAATGGCTATTACCTAAACTATTCCTTGTAGATTTAAAGAGAACTACAGGTCACTCTGAAGTACGGGTCCTGATATGCTGTTAGGAAAGATTCTTTGTTGCTTATGTGCATGCTCAGATTGTTTACTACCTGCATTAACAGGCTAAACTAGACTCTTCAAGAGAAGAACTTATGTCTTGGTATGGTGACTTTTCGTGTAAATATTTCTCCAGCTCTGTTGCCCTTCTCTGAACATGATTTAGCATCATGAACTTCACCTTATACAAGGGCTGCTCTGAAAGTATGTATTACTTGAACCAAAAAGAGAAAGCTGAATAAAATTCCCCAGAGACTTCAAATCATCTACCAGTGTTCAAATCTATTTCAAGATGGGAAAATTGTCTTGTAAATGTTCTCATTTCATTTCAGCTGTGAAATATCAAAATATGAAATCAGACATATAAAAGAGATAAAGTCTCCAGAATATATTTTAAGTACAGGATAATAAATACTGAGAAGAATCCTAGTGATAAAAAGAAAAAGTGAAGTAAGCAAACTTGAGAGACATAGATGGAAAAAAGGGAGATGGATGGTAAAATGGGGAGATAAATTGCCAAAGGAATATTGAATAAAGTCACAAAAAGATCAACAAGATATTGAAAGATGGAATCTTCTGATAAAGCAAGGGAGGAGAAAAGAATTTAGCTTTCTGCAGTCTTTGATTTTCTTCTTTTACAATCTAGCCATTTATATGCTTCACTAACTCAAGAAATCAAAAATCATAATTTATTTCTAGGTAATTCCAATTTTGAATTTTCTTCTGAGTTAAAGAAATATTTTAGTTAGTATCTGAGCATTTCTGATACAGAAAGACAGTCAGTTTAATGTTACTAATATAGCAAGCACTTTAAATGTTCTCAATATGGCTAAGGGAAGATGACCTTATCTTCCACAAACATGGCTAAGATCAGTTAACAAAACAAGTCAGCAGCTATAATTCACAGCACTATCAGTCCTATAAATGTTTAACTAGACACAAAATTAATGAAAATATGAAAATAAATGCTAAAAAATTACGTATGTGTATGCGATTCTCATAGCTAACCATCAAGTTATACATACGCATATATTCACATAAACAAATGTTCATATCTTAGTGAGAATCATTTGTTGTATAGCTAATGCCAACACTTAACACATATCACACTCTACTTAAAAAATATTGAAGTTTATACTCCGCTTCACTTTTTTATACAGAAGTACTTCACCCACCACAGAAACGTAAGCAACTATCGCATGAAATGCAGCAGCTGTTTAACAGCTTTTGGCAGGTATACAGAGAGGTTTAATGAGAAGACTGCCCCAGGTAGCCAAAGTTACAGATGAACTACATAGTGAGAATATTCTTACCCAAGCTGAAAATGTGACCAAGATATTGAATTAACTTGTTATCGGAACTGTCATGATAGCTTTATCTTGGCTTAATAAAGGAAAATGTGTAATCATACTCTGTCACTGTCTAAATTGTCTGTCTCCCATCACCTTCCATCTTTCTTAGAATGGTTTTTGAGCTTCTTGGTCAATTCCAACCATTCTACGGACATACAGAGGTCTTAGAAATCATATATTCCTATGAACTTTATGAAAATGAGACAGAAGACAGATGAAAGCCCAGTAATGTCTCCACTGAGAAACTGCAATTGTCAAGAAGATTATCACCTCTCATTAGATACCAGAAGACCTGAAGGAGAGAAACACTTTCTAAATGCCTCTGTTAAGGAAAAACCTCAATCACCTCATTAAACATCTAAGAGAATCAACTCTGAGAAATAAATTTACTTGAAAGCCAGATGAACTTAATTCCAAGTCATGAAAACAATTACAAGCTGTAAGATGTCAGGTCCTGAGATTTGTACCTCATGCAGAAGGCATTATTTTTCACAGGAAGAAATAAATCTCTCAAAACTATTCAAAGAAGAGGGCATTTGTATGCTCAGATAATTTTCCTGTGCTGTTTGATGGAGGCTTGGGTTTGTACAATACAATATATCCAGTTTTTCATTTCAATTGTTCTTTCAAAACTATTTAACTATACTGAGGTACATTTCTCCTTGAAACTCCTCCATACTAACAACAGTCTGTCTAATTACAAATTACATACCTGTGTAATTACAAATCTATTACAGAATGGCAAATATTTTAATTTTAAATTATTATTGAAGCCTTATAATTACAACTAAAAACTAATATGCAACTTGCTTTCACCAGTGAGTTTTCAAGCAGGAAAAAATTTGCATGTCATTTGGCAAAGCCATAGAAGCTTAGAAAAGAGAATTTAAATGGCTCCTTATAATAGTGGGCTTAATATGGATCCTTTTATTTTTAATTTAACTCCATGCAGTGACTCTTACACTCAGAGAAATTTTAGGGTCATTTGTTTTTTTCATTATGTAATGGAAAGAAGGTCTGCACTTCATATGTGAACATCACATTTGTTTAGAAGATAAACAGACTTTCAGCCCAGGCAAGGTAGAATCAATTCTGAATATGCCTTGTAACCAAAGTTACCCAAAATCTTAACCGACTGCAAACTTTCAGGACTCTATGGCACACATTTACTATAGCTCCCCCATTTGGGTGTAGCTATGCAGGCCAGATTTCACCTTACCAAGCGTAGATAACAGCTAGATACCCTACACAGACAGTAGAGAGAGGCAGACTCTGCCAGGTGATTCATCACCTCCTCAGAAATGTATTTAAGTTAGAATGGTAAAAGCACTTGTATCTCTATAAACGTAGCCTAGGTGACTGGTGTAGATGCAGTCAAGTCACATTCCTGTTGTAAGAACTAATGCGCTCATTCTGACGCACGATTAAATTTTCAGTGCTAGCACCTGGCTGAGACATCAAGTATCGTCCACTAAATCATTTGATAATGAGTCAGTAACATACTGATACCAAGTTGGTCACTTTCCTGCAGGCAGTGAAATTATCCAAGAGAAAACATATTTGAATCCACATTGTAAAAGGAGTTCTGTATGCACGCAGTTACACACTCCTTATTTGTTCAAGTTCGCTAGATTCAAATTCTAGTCAGTTGAAGCTTATTTTGGTAATAGTTCCTCATATGGAAAGTTAGTATCAGGCTGTCAAATCAAAAATAAGTGTTCAGCAGAAGCAAAGAATCCACTCTTCATTGAATTGAACTTTCAGTATGTGATAAATAACTGAGAGAAAGTTAGAGCTACAAACATTAAAGATTTACTATTGAAAACCAGAGATTTATGTAATTCTGTAATATATTTGTATGCTCATATCATGTTGTACAAAAATTTAAAAAGCACTAGAAGTTAGCTTCTTAATATCACACAAGTGCAAGTTTATACCATGCAACTTCATATTGCATTTAGCTGCTACAACAAACATATTCAAATTACCAGAATCAGAATGATAACCTTGTATAAAAATTAACACTTAAGTTCAGGTCTGAAAACAAATGGTATGAGTACCAACATGATTCTTAAATGAGGACAGAAAAGGCCTGGAATGCTGCACAGAAAATCAGATGGGAGAGAAGTTCAATATAACCATATGTTAAATAAAGATCAAATAAAAAACAGCTTGATCTTAATTTGCAAACATTTTAATACTTATAAAAATAATCAGAAAATAAGTTTCTTACCTTAGAGATCTGAAACAATGTGAACTTCTGAATAAACTACAATCAGACTCTTCCCCAGAGGGATCTGACTAACTTTTCCACTACTTTCAAATCTGGGAGTGGAAGATATTTTAGGCCTGGCCAAATATCACTGGAAGAAAATTTGCTCACATGTTTGGCTGTGTTTTGCATTCCACTCTGTTGCTCTGGCGTACAGACGTGGCTAATTTTAATCTGTGACATAAGCAGCCAATTCTATTACTAAAATGGTTGTGTGCTGACTCCAGATATGAACTGCCCCACTGTAAGATATAACCAATGCATAGTGCATACTAAAATGGCACAACCTGTTATATCTGAGATCACAAATCCCAGCTGCTTTATTAAAATCTGAGAATACGAAGCACTTCACAAAATTCAGGCATAAATACTATTAAGATAGATAGCTGTTAAGAGCACAATTACTAACAGAAAAAACTTCTGTTTTCTGCATCCTTGTCTAATATCCAACAAAACTTAAAGTCTTTTTTTTTTTAATAAACAATTTTAATACTAACATTATTCTAAGTAGAATCTCTAGTCGTTGGTACATAAAGCCTCTCTCAAAAATACTTATGCAAGAAATACTTATGTTAAAGTTATATTATACAATTATAACAGGACATATGACATTTACATAATAATTACATTAAGAATTGTTAACCTTCTCTAAAAGTTAATCTGTTCTTGGTATTATGAAAGATGCACATAACTAATGAGAGCCTCAAACAAAACGTTTCATACACTACATATTTTACAGAATTCTTTTAGAAATTATGAGCCATCTTTCTTCAACGTCATTTAAGCTTTTAGTTTTCAGATTCAGAAAACAAGAATTCCAGCCCTGCACTGCTTACATTAGACTTACAGTGACTTACAAACTTTCTGTTTAACCTGTGTTTAATCTGTGCTGTAACTGTATGCAATTTAAAATTACTAAAGCATGCATATGTAAGATTTACACAATAGAAATCCAGTAAACGTGCTGTGCAATTGTCATCCATTTGTCTGGACAACTTTTTTTCTCAAAGCACAGTGTTTCCTTTTCTCTAGCTATACACTCACAGTGTTATCATGCTTTAGAAGATGAAGTTCCTATCAGACATTCAACAGCTGCAGATCATAAATTTAGGGCTGGCCACAGGCTTATAAGATACTTTTTTGCTTTTATGAACTCTGAGTTCATTAATTCTTTATGAGACTGTTTACATTATACAAATAGAGTTGTTCTTTTCTGTACAAAAGAATTAATTCACTGGTATCTGACATAAAGGACAAACATTCTTCATAATGAAAGATTTATAAATATCTTTAAAAAAGCTTTTATATTTAACCTTATGGATTTATTAAAGATAAACAGGGATAAAAGCATTTGTATGTTTTGTTAACACGAACACTTTTCTTTAATTGAAATTCCACTTAAGTATTAGAGTAAGAAACCTATAAATGTCAGATACTTATGACAGGTTCAAGAAAGGCATTACTCATTACTTAGGTGACTGAGTGCTCATGTGCAGCAATTTTCTGCAAAATTCTTTGTGCATTCCTAGAGATAAGCTGAAGACCCTAGGAAACTGGATGGAAGACCAAAACAAAAGTGATATTTTGACTGCACTTTACTATGTTTGCTTTTGGCATAGATGTTATTTGATCTCTCAATTTATATAAAAGAAGCCTAACATAGTGCTCAGCCACAGAAAGAGATTAGATTATATCACACGGTAGTTTTCTTTATGGACAGAACTTTTGTG
This sequence comes from Tragopan temminckii, assembly GCA_028571105.1. NCBI lineage: Eukaryota > Metazoa > Chordata > Aves > Galliformes > Phasianidae > Tragopan > Tragopan temminckii. The sequence goes on from JAOWBP010053999.1 coordinate 13,638, forward strand.
TTATTTTCCATGTCTATTACTGCTCTTGGTATACCTGCAAAGTAAAAACACATAAAATAAAAAGAACAAATAAATACCTCAGTTAGTATCTTCTGAAGTTCTCATGAAGTAGGACTGGAGCAAGAGCAACTGCCAGTGAGCTCTGTATCATCTGAAGGCGGCCGTCTTCCTATTTAAACGTAAAAAATGGAAAGAGAAAGGAAAAATTTTCAGGAATATGTGGGAACGAACAAAATAAATTCCTGAATTGCTCTCCTGAGTACTTTAATTGACAATATTGTAAAAGAGGTGGGCCAAAACACGCTGAGATTGAAATTATAGTACACACAAAAATGAAACACTGGACACCCAAGCCCTGTTTGGGCTATACATGTACGTCAGCATTGTTTACAGTGAATGGAATAAAAATTTTTGTCCAAAACGTATATGAAAAATAATGAAAAGACTTCTGTTGGAATATTAAAGTTCTATTTACTATTAGAATGCATTAGCGTAATAAGCAATTACTTCAGTCATGGAGTCTCATTTCATCTGTATGAAAACTAGGTCTTCCTCTCACTCAAGTGATTATTGTCCCAGACCAAGAATCCTAATGTCCTGTCTCTAACCAGCAGCTGCCAACATCCTTTTCATTTGGATTTTGATAATCAGTGACTGACAACATAGTTCTGAAGAGGTTAGGTTAGATAAAATTCTGGAAATGTTTAGCTATTTAAACCAAACATACTCCACATTGTCAGGATCTCATCCTACCAGTACTTGCCTAACCAAAGGAAGAAATGGATACAGGATTCACAGGCTGGGTTCCGTGCTCTAAGAAATTATAAACACCTGTGTATTCAGGTTTATAACAAAAACAAAATTATTAATTTCAAGAAGTACTTGAAAATGCATGCCATGGAAAAAAAAACAATGGAAAAAGATACATAAATTGTGTTTTGAATATTCTGCCATCAAAATACACCACTTTTTTCATACAGATAGCTTACAAGTAGTTATGTGTATACCTGTAAGTTTTCAATATCTCCTCAAAGTACAAGACAATGAAATGGTGGACAAGACAGTGACTATCAGCTTAACCAATTCATCCAATGAAAAGACAAACTAAATGGAAATTCATACAGCCATAAAAGCCCTTTGGTCCTACTTGTATCAACCTCCCTAACTTATTCAAATAATTTCCAGGTCTCTGACATGTTTAAAGAGTACAACAGGAACTTAGGGCAGAAGGACAGTCTAGTCTCTCTGGAAAACAGAGTTTATTTCAGTAGTAAGTACTAAACAATAATTTTACTGTTACTCTTTATAAAAAAATTAGCTTCACTTTAATCATCAGGCTAGATTTTCTCTGACTACTTGTTGCAGGGAGGTGTCTGTCTGTAAGGTTTTATATACTGTAGTCAGAAAACAGATCATCTGTGTAGTCAGAAGAGTATCTGACTACTACTGCCCTTACTCCATTTACAGTACCTTTCTCCTTGTGGCCTAAATCTCACCAGTGTCATTAACACTCCCTCCTCACAAGAAAACAAGATATCCCAGCTCTCTTGTATTCCCAAAATTGCGTTGCAACAGATATTCCTCTTCATAATTATTAATGAAGTAAATGATTAATGAAGCCCTCTACTGCTGAACAACTGTGATTATATGACAAACAAAAAAACCCACCCCAAAGCCACACACAGATATTTATCTGTTACAATCATTGAATGAAAAATAAAACTAAATCTTCAATCAATTAAATTGGGGGACAAGTGTATTAACAAACAGAAGAAATGAAATATAATTAGTCACTAGCCACCTCTGCACTTTTAAGAATGGAGGGGACCATTTCCTATGAGTAGGGCTAGGGTGAATATCTCATAAAGGGATGTCATCTTCTAAACCTGAACAAAACACTGAGACAAAAGGAACTTAATCTTTCCTATATATATAGAAATATTTGAAAGATACTGTGGCATATCTTCAAGCTATAAAATTCAATTGTTTAAAATAGTTACTTACACAAAGTAAGAAATATTACAATAGCAACATTTTGGAATATAAGCACAATATAACTTTAGTGGAGAAAGTAATAGGAACACATATATACGTAAGACTTTAAGGCATATCTGTTGAGACTGTTTCATTATGCCAATACCTATAAAGAGGTTCAAAACAGCTTTGAAACTCAGAACAGCTATAGTTCATTACAGTATGAACAAGAATACTTAGCTCCTAAAACAGAAAAATATCAAAAAGAGTATGAAGACAAGATAAACACAAAAGGACTTATTTCTAAATATCCAACGGCCCAGCATGTCGGAGCACAGCAGATCCTTGTGTCTGGTTTCTGTGAAATGTTTTCATACATGAACATGAACAGCTGGCTGTGGGGCTGTTCCCAATCACCCTATCAGTATTTCAATTTCTGCTTCAGCTGTTAACTTCCAACTCATTGCTACCACACTCCTCTATCAAGCAGATTCAAACTGACAGAGGGTTAGTTTTGTTGTTCGGTGCTGGTGGTTTTGGTGCAGTTTTTTGTTTGTTGGTTTTGTGAAGTGGTATCTTCTAACTGGATTGCATCTTCACACATTTTTATTAAATAGCTCCTTTACTTCTGTGAATTTAACTCTGCACAAGCC
>JAOWBP010053999.1:16274-38396 GCA_028571105.1 Tragopan temminckii
TAAATTGTAAGGCAACAAGTTAAGAGGTGCCCGTACACGTAGTACTCACTGCAGGATGAGCCTGACAGGTGAACTAAGATCTAAGATAAGGCAATGAAGTTTTTTTTAAAAGCAAATAATTAAGCTTACCATTGTAGATTCTTTTAAAGGTGCAAGCTGGGGAGGGCAAGACTAACTTGCCCTCTGAAGCTTATGTGTCAACTAGAAGACATGATGAAGGGATGTTGCTGTAGTAGTACCCTAAAGACAGAAGATGCTGCTTAACTAAATAGTGCAGAGAAAAAAAGAAAAAAAGAAAAACAAAAAACACTTAACCTTAAATGTCCAAGCAGATTTTGAAAGATTTTACCCTATTATAAAGTTCAGATAATGCTTCTACTGTATCAAATATGAAATGCAACTACTGTTGGCTTTTGGAAGTTAACTGCTAGCTTCTTCTCAGGAAGAAAACCAGAAATGCGTACATGGATTTCAGTGGAATTCTTCACTATTCTGTACAGGACAGTGGAGTAAAGCCTTATTTAATGAGTTCATTCTTCTGTGCATTAGGATTTTTATTTCAGTGTGTGATGCGCTGACCACCCACTTACAGCTCCATCAGCAAGCAGATCTCTGCTGGTGACATGGGCAATGGGATTGGGTGCATCCTCTGCAAGTCTGTGATTGACAGACTGGAGTGAGGGGGTGCCATTAAGAAGGATCTAGACAGGCTGGGAAGGTGGGTCTGTGTAAACCTTTTGCAGTTCAACAAGGTCATGTGCAACGTCCCATACCTGTGTCAGTGAAATCCTAAGCATGACTGTGTGATGAGTGGACTGAGAGCAGCCCTGGGAAGGACTCTGAGGTATCAGTTGATGAGAAACTCAACATTGCCTGGCAATGTGTGCTTACAGCCCAGAAAGCCAATTGTATCCTGAGCTGCATCAAAAAAAGCAAAGTGATGGAGCTGATTGTCCTCTCCCCTCGTGAAGACTCATCTGCTGCACTGTGTTCAGATCTGGGGCCACAGCACAAGAAGGACGTGGCACTGTTGGAGTGGCTCCAGAGGAGGCCACAAGGTAATCAGAGAACTGGAGCACCTCTCCTAATAAGAAAGGCTGAGGGAGTTGGGCTTGTTTAGCCTGGAGGAGGCTCCAGGGAGAATTCACTGTGGCCTTCCAGTACTTAAAGAGGGCTTGCAGGAAAGCTGGAGATTGACTCTCTATCCAGGAATGCGGTATTAGGACAAGAGATAATGGTTTTTAACTAAAAGAGAGATTTAGATTGAATATTAGGGGGAAATTCTTTACTCAGAGAGCGGTGAGGCACTAGAACAGGCTGGCCAAAGAAGCTGTGGGTGCCCCATCCCTGGAAGTGTTTGAGGCCAGGTTGGATGGGGGCCTGGGCAACCTCATCTAGTGCCTGATTTGGTGGCTGGCAATTCTGCACAAGGCAAAGTTGCAACTGGATGGGCTTTAAGTTCCCTTCCAACTCAAAACCATTCTATGGTTCTATAATTAACTCCATGGTAAAACAGGTTTCACAGGCCTTGGAACTTGTGCATCTGTAGCTATATAATCATATTGCAAAAAACATGTAGTGTAAGTGATGACTTCTTGTGCTGAACTACAGTTCAGAATCCCAGAATGATGCACTTACTCCAGACCCTCTGTATCTATATTGTCATTATCAGGCAGACAATGGAAGCTCATCATTCAGCTGAGAAATTTTTACCCCTTCTGAGGTTCTAGGAAGGCAAAAAGAAGACCAATAGAAAAGGAGAACAGAGAAATAACGTTTCTCATCAACTACCATAATAAGAGTTATCTGTGCTCTCACCTTCTGTGGAACAAATGCAAACAGCCCTAAAGGAGTAAGAATAGAACAGTACAGCAAACCATTTCTTAAGCATCTGTTTTGAAGACCTGAACTTGTATAAAAGTGGAGCCTCAGTGCCAAAGATCAAGAAACAGCCCTTGAACCATCAGATCTTTTTTGAGCTACCATTCACTACAAGACAGTAAAATAACAATTATTGATGCAACAATGTACCTCAACAATCTGTTGGACCTACTGAGATTCTAGCTTTCCCAAAATGCAAGCAGAAAAATAAGGCACATGAGAAATGTATTTAATTAGGAACTTGCCATCTGGCATAAGTAAGCAAATTATAAGTGTAGCCTTTTTAATATAGAAGAAGTTATAATCAGCTGGGGAATAGACCATAAGCTATTTCTTGTATGATTGAAATACATAAGTTAGGTATGGGGATACTGTAATTATCAAGTATTTTGAAGCATTATTCATGAGGCCAAGCTGTGGGTAACCACAGCATGTGGAGTAGCCACAGTAAAACTGCTGATTTGAAATTGACAGATATAAATCAGTAATTTTGGCAGCCTTTGAGAATTTGACACTCTATTAAGTAAAGTTAGAATATACTTGGAAAATAAATAGCTAAATGAACAAGAAGTAAAAGCATGTATAACATTTTTTTGAAGTGCTATTTGGAGCAATGTTTACCATAATTACACATTCCATTCTGACAGATTATTTTGAAAAATAAATAAATAAATAAAAACAAAGTACAGACTGGGCAACAAAATGCAGTAGGCTCCACTCAGCTGTCATTATTGTACTGAACAAGAGATAACTTGCTTAATTTTAGTAATAAACAACATCAGCATATGATCAAGTCTCTTCTTGGTGAACTTGTGATTTGTAATAGTTTCAGAATTACTGGTCAAAGAAACAGAAGTTATGGTTAAAAGTCCTTTTCCCTATTATCACAGAATCACTCAGGTTGGAAAAGACCTTAAACATCATTGAGTCCAACCATGACCTAACCATACTACCCTAACTAACAACCCTCCGCTAAATCATGTCCCTGAGTACCACATCCAAATGGTTTTTAAACACATGCAGGGATGGTGACTCAACCACCTCCCTGGGGAGCCTATTCCACTGCTTATCAGTCAAAACACTCTGCTTTACATCTTTACTTCATAGGTGGCTTTGCATCAGCTAAAGTGAGAAAAGCTGTGTCCCACTTCATCTGATCAACTTATTTGCTGTCTGGATAACTCTAGTCCCTACAAAGGCTGCTTCATTTTCAGATGAACTAAGACCCAGCCATTATCTGTTTGAAAACTGTTGCAGTGCCAAACATAAAGGCAAGTCACATACCAGCCCCTTTACCAGGAAACAAATTCCAGAGATCACCAACCCTTTCCTAAGATAAAGATGTCTCACAGCCTCTGAGCTATTGTTTCTTTTTCTTTTCTTTAATCCTTCAAAGCAGATAAGCACCAGACTCAGTATAAAAGTGAACTGTCCCAAACAGAATGGTCTACAGTAAAATTACCTGCAATATCCAATTCATCCATGACTTACAGCCCTCTGTAATGTTTCTAGCATTTCCTAAGGAAGTATCTTTGATGTATCCTTCTCCTTCCACTGTACTGTGTAATATGTATCCTAGGGACCTGACAGAACTGGCTGATGTGGTTGGCAAGCCACTCCATCATACTGAAAAGCCATGGCTGTCAGGTGAAGGCACCAGTGACTGCACATCACTCCCATTTTTAAGAAAGGGAGAAAAGAAGATTCAGGAAACTACAGTTTGGTGAGCCTCTGTGCCTGGGAAGATACTGGAGCAGATTTTCCTGAAAGAGATGTTAACGCACATGCAAGATAAGGAGGTGATCTGATACAGCCAGCATGGCTTCACCATGGGCCGATCATATCTGACCAATCTGGTGCCCTTCTACGACAGATTGGCAGCACTGGTGGACAAAGGAACAGCAACTGATGTCATCTACCTGGACTTGTGCAAGGCCTATGACATGGTGCCACACCCTATCCTTATCTCCAAATTGGAGAGATAAGAAGGGTGGACTATTCAGTGGATAAAGAATTGGTTGGATGGTCACAGCCACAGTGTTGTGTAGAATGGCTCACTGAGAGTGGCCCTGAGGAGAAGGAAAGTGGGTTCTGGTGGGATGAAAAGCTGGACATTGAGCCAGTAGTGTGAGTCTGTGATCTGTGTGGTGATTGTTCCCCCTCTACTCTGCCCTTGTGAGACTTCATCAAGAGTACTGTGTACAGCTCTGGGGTCCACAGGGCAAGAAAGATGTGGAGCTGTTGGAGTGGGTCCAGAGGAGAGCCATGAGGTTGATCAAAAGGCCGAAGCACCTCTCCTATGTAGATAGGTTCGGTAAGCTGAGATTGTTCAGTCTGGAGAAAGCTCTGGGGAGAACTCACTGTGGTCTTCCAGTACATAAGGTGAGCTTATAAAAAGAAGGAAGACAGATTTTTTACATGGAGTGTAAAAAGATACAGATAGTGATAGCACAAGGGGGAATGGTTTTATACTAAAAGTGGGGAGATTTAGATTAGATGTTCGAGAGAAATTCTTTGCTCAGAGGGTGGTGCAATTCTTAGGAGTCTATCTGCTGTTGCTCTTTTGCTTTTCTCCGCATTTCTATCCTGCTTTCACAGACCTCCTCAAAGCTAACCCCTCACAACAATGACCTTTCTCTTTTTTTTTCTGCAGTCAACACCCTGGTATCTTGGAATGTTGCTTGCATCTACCAAGTGACTCTACAGAGTGCTAATTTAGGTGTACTGGGCCCATATATTTAATCCCCAGTCCACGTTGCCTGAGTTAACATCAAACAGAATGGTCACAGTTGTCTTTTTGAATCTTATTCCTCTTTGAGTTTTGAGGAAGTGAAAAGAAGGGGCAATGAAAATTAAAAGGAGAGAAATCTGTACCAACTGACTCCAGCCAAGCTGTCAGTCTGGCTTTGCTTCGTGACACAAAGGTTTGTCTCAGCACCTCCTTGTCAGTGATTGCTGTGCTCCCTGAAGCACCAGTGCACAATCCAGCGTACTTCCTTTGTGAGAAGCTTAGACAGTTTATGGGTGGGAACAGATAGCATTCATCAGCACTTCAATTACCTATCACCTCAAAAGCTTGAATTTTCCTGAGATATCAGTGCTGTGGCACAGCAAACCTGCTTTGGATCAGTTTACTTCTACTTTCTTACTTTTATCTCTATACTTTAATCATACAGATGTGAATCAGGAGACAATCATCTACGTGAAATGCTCTGCACTAAGCATTGTAGGTGGACATTGTAATATGGGCTTTAAAGAAACATACAATCAATTTCTAACTAGCTAGGCTAAATCCCCTCTCTTTTTTTTTTTTTTTTTTTTAAAGTAATTTTTAACATCTCCTTCTACAATTCAAACTACTCTGTTAAAAAATAAAAACAAAAAGCAACAACTACCAAGTGTGTTTATCCATACTACATGTAGATACTTTACACTCTAGTCTAGGTGACGGATGCCATAAATATCATACATCAATGCGCTAAAATACAAACAATTTTAACACACACAAATAATTTGATAATTTTAAAACTGATTAGAAAGCTTTATTACTCCGAGTTACTGACAATGATGAATCAGTTTCCCAAGCTACAGATTTGCAGAGACACATATGTGATTTAGACCACACCTTTTTTATACTTCCTAGGCTACAGTGAGATCACTAGCAAACAAATGTAAGGAAAAAAAAATAAATGTTCATGTAATAGTAGTACATTTAGTTATCTGGTTTTGTTTGGTCTATTTGAAACAAGCCAATTTTTTCAAAAGATACATGATCTATTAGTATGGTTTCAGTGCTTTTTGTTTGTTTTGTGCTATTATTTCTACTTGCTTTATATTTAAGTACCTTAGGTAGATTTCTTTCTTAACTCATTTGGAACAATGATTTCCATATAGTCTATACATTCTTAATACATAACTGTGCTCTGAATCTTCCCTTTAAATGTGAATAAGCATTTGCTTTTGTTAATTATTTTAAGGCTTAACAAAAGATATGGAAGAAATGTTAACTTAATTATGTTTAATTAGAGTATGGGTGTATAAATAAAAAAATCAACATAACAAAAATATTTGGGGCTATACAAAATTTTGAATTGCATATGAATAAATAAATTTGTAAAGCAAACACAGATCTATAATCCCATACTTACTAAACAGAAAAATTAACACACTTACTTATATTTCTCTATGAAAAATATGATGGTGACTTCAAAATTATTTTCTCAAATAATTATATTGAAAATTCCACATAAAAACAACTGATTGTTCTGCCTTGATCCAGAGAATAGATGCAGTGGAGGGGGCAAAGGACCAAATTAGCAAGATGAGATAAAAAGCTGCAAGACAAACATATGGCAGCTAACAGCATGTGAATTTCCTTTGAACTGAAGTTTAAAAAAACAAACAAACAAAACAAAACAACACAACACAAAATCCACTTAATATTTATGTTGTGTTACCAAAAGATAACTAAGAATAAAAAACACTGTAAGTATTTTTTGTCCTTAGTGAAATGGTAATTTTCATGGACCAATACAGTGAAGGTACTGTTTCATTTCCTCGGAGAAAATAATCATCATTTATCATACTGAGATACATATTTAATGCATTTGGTAAGGAAGAAACACTACTGATAACTTGCTATCGCTGCATAGTTCTTCTCTGCAAGAAATTGCAAAGCAGCAAAACTGCAAAGCAGCACGTATAGCAATGTCACATATTAACTAATCTCATACTTCATTATGGTCCCACACCACATTGTTATCTCTAAAATGGAAAGATGTGGATCTGAAGTATGGACTGTTCAGTGGATAAAGAACTGGTTAGATGGTAGCAGCCAGAGAGCTGTAGACAACAGCTCTACATCCAGGTGGAGGCCAGTGATGAGTGGCGCCCCCCAGGGGTCCAACTTGGTACTGGTAATCTTCAGCATCAGTATTGATGATGAAGATAGTGAGATTGGGTGTGCACCTTCAGCAAGTTTACTGGTGACACCAAACTGAGTCGTGCAGCTGATAAAATAGAAGGAAGGGATGCTATCCAAAGGGATCTGGAAAGGCTTGAAAAGTGGACCCACATGAAGCTAATGGAGTTCAACAAGGCCAAGTGCAAGGTGTTGCTCTTGGGTCAGGGCAATCCCAAATACAAGTACAGACTGAAAGAAGAACTCATTGAGAGCAGATCCACGGAGAAGTTTTTGGGGGTTGCGATGGATGAAAAGTATGATGCAAGCCAGCAGTGTGCTTTTGCAGCCCATAAGGCCAGTAGTATCCTGGGCTGCATCAAAAGAAAGTGGCCAGCAGAGAGAGCGAAGGCATTGTCCCCCTCTACTCTGCTGTCGTTAGACCCCATCTGGGGTACTGTGTCCAGGTCTGGGGCCTCCAGCACAAGATGTGGAACTGTTAGAGTGGGTTCAGATGAGGCCATGAGGGTGATCAGAGGGTTGAAGCACCTCTTCTGTAAAGAGAGGCTGAGGAAACTGTGCTTGTTCAGTCTGCAGAAGGCTTCAGGAGAGCCTCCTTAAAGTGAGCTTACAAAAAGGAGGGAGACTGACTTTTTTACACAGGCAGATAGTGATAGGACTAGGAAGAATGGTTAAAAACTGAAAGAGGGGAGATTTAGCTTAGATGTTAGGGGAAAATTCCTTACTTAGAGGGCAGTGTGGCACTGGCACAGGCTGCCCAAAGAAGCTGTCAATGCTCCATCCCTGGAGGTATTCAAAATCAGTTTGGCTGGGACCCTGGGCAGTCTGATCTGGTGCCTGATTTAGAGTTTGGCAACCCAGCCCATGCCAGGGCAGTTGGAACTGGATGATCTTTTAGCTCCCTTCCACTCCAAGCCATTCTATGATTCTACGACTCTTAAACTGATCCCATGCAGTTGATCACAGTTGTTGGTTTTACCTGCTTACCTAAGGATCTATGAACATCACCCCTGTGCAAATACATTCACTTCCCCAAGTCAGTCTTCCTGAATGTGAACAGTGTAAGTGATTTAGGGAGATGGTTCCCATTATTTTGAGAAACTTGGGGTAAGGTCCATCTCAGTTATCACAGGAAGGGATGGCCTGTCTTTGGAGATAATCTATAGCCTTTCTTTTATTTTATGGGGAGATGTTAGTTGTCTCACCTTTTTTGGATTTTATTCTTTCTTTTACTTCTTTCTTTTTTCAGTCATCCAAATTAGATGTTTACTTACCTCACTGAAACTAACATTTAATCTTAAGAGAAAGCAGAGACAGAATTTAAGGCAGGATGCTTGCAGTCATTAGAGAAACATGACTTACATGTAACTGCTAAGATATCTCTTAACACAAATAACTCTAATAATAAAAGCGTAGTGTGTAATTTTCTTAGTGAAATTACTGGAAGTCTATCTGCTACATTTGTTAGTATGTGCTCATAATGAGAAGCAATAACCTTTTGAATAAACTACCTAAAAATCTAAATGTTTGCTTAGTGTACTGAATAATTAATAATTAAAAGAGAGAGGATATTTATTTTATAAGGAAGAAAACACTGCAAGCAACCGAAAATTTAGACTAAAAAACCTCCGAAAGAAAGTTTTACAACTTAGCGTGCTCTGAAACATCTCAAAGCAGTTAAATCTGAAAATTTTCCAATGTTATTCATACCATAGCAAAACAGAGAATTTGGCCACTGTAGACCATTTGGCAAATGTTTAACATGTTCTTTACAGCACTAATGAAATCAAGATGAAAGGAGAAAAGGATTATATAAGTAAGATAATCACATTATCACATTGGAAGCTCTAAAGAAACAGAGAAAGAGCCCAAACAGGGAAAGCTGTGTGTATGCCTGGGAAAAGAAGCTGCAGGCAACCTATGGAGGAGAAGAGGCAATAACAGAAGTCCCAGCCAAGTTTAGGACAAAAAACGAAGTCCTGGTATACCACATCACTTAATCCTTCCATCAGACTTCTCTCATTGCCTTGAGATCTACTCAGCATACAGCTAGAATATCGGTCCCATATGTGTTACTGATCCACCAATGAAACCATATTATACCATACCATACCCTACATAGCTATGTGACAGCTTTTTAATATACAACCAGAAAACAAGCAGTGTCCTTGCAAAGATATTTAAGTTACTCTAAAAACATTTTTTTGAAAGTGAGTCCACTGAAGTTTCCTAAGTTGTAAATAGTATATTATCTTCCAGTGTCTACAAATAACATTTTACTTTCCCTCTTAAAATCTGATTTGATGAGTAGTTATTGAACTTAATTTGAGGTAAAATTTGCTCACTCCATATTTACTTTTTGATTGCTTCAACTAATTTACAAATTAGGCAAATAATTATAGTATAAAAAGAAAATATTATCTACCTTGCATCTACCACTAAAGCAGATGAATTTTAAGCTTTTTACCATAGGGTTTCATTCAAGAGGCAAAAAATAATTTTCTTTTCATCAAATCCCTGCCTGTGAAATTCCACTTCTGCATTACATATGGGAATTTGTCTATCAGCAGTCAGACACACAGCACATTTTAGATAGGCAAAGAAACAAAGCTTATCTCCAAATTTCTTATTTTTACTTTTTATCTTTGCCCAACATTTTCTCTCGCTTCTCAGCTGAAAGGGCTGTCATACTTCCAGTCTCTTCTTTACCCTGGTGTTCTCCCTTAGTGGTATTTCTGAATGACTTTAGCTTTCAAAATCAACACGAAAAAAGTCTCCCTAGCAGTAAAGGTGATATTTCTTTGGATAATTCACAGATACATTTAAATAGAGGGTGTACTTATCTTTTATTTTTAAGTGTAAACTTAAAATGGAGTTATCCAAAAAGCTGATTGTAAGTTTGAAAGCAAGAACTTCTAGCCAAATTCTATGAGTATACAATCACTTACTTTATCAGGTTCTTTTCATCACAGCTTTGCTGTCATGATACATACTTCAGAAATCTAACAATTTGATTTATCTCATTTCCTTAAGGGTTCTTAACTTCTCAGGGAACAATAGCAACAAAAACCTATGTCAAAAAGCTGCATCTAAAACTTTTAAGATGCATCAAAGAACCGAAATTATACATGACAATGCTAAAGACTGACAGAATGCAACAAAGCTTTTATTTTAGCATCCAATTTTCTGAGAATTAAAGAGCAAGTATCAAAGTGGTAGCTGTATTGAAATGAAAGTTGAAAACTGTCAACTTTTGATAAGAAGATCGTTTTTAAAGAGCTAGAAACCAGTCAAACATCCCCAAGTCAATCAAGAGTAAATTAACTTAAACCTTCAGAGTTACATGAATCAGGTACACACTAAAATACACAGAGATAATCTTTGTATTTGATTTTGTGTTAAGAGTCAGTTTATTGCTTACAGAAAGGCAGAAGAGGTTATTACATTAATCCAAATTCCGTAGAATACAGATTCAAGGAAATATCTTCTGTTGTTTGAGTAAAGGAACGTAACAGTTTATTTGAGCTGTTAATTTCATTTTTTCATGCAGTGAGTTCTGAAATCTACTGTGGCAAATTATGCATGGCACAGGTCAATCTTTTAACAAGCAGCCTTGTGGATGATCTCCATGGCTTTAGACTCTTCAGATAAAAGAGTACAGCTATCCAGACATCTAATTATGAAACACAACCTTGCTTGAGGGGAAAACAAATGAAAGACAAAAGAAGGAAAAACATTGCTTCATCAGGCTTCTCAGTAGTTCTACAGAAAAGGAAAGTGGGAGAATATGAAGAAGCTGTGTTTGTTGTAAAGCAGCATCTAAATACTCCTGAAAAGAGACCTTATGTTTTCACCAATGAAATATGAGGTATTTAAAAGTGTAGGTTCTTAATTTATATTGGCTATACTAATTAACAGATCTTTCTTATCTTTCAGTGTGCATTTTTTCTTATAACACTTTTTCACCTGCTGTTTGAAATTGTCTTCTACTTACAATGAAAGGAAGATTACTCACCGTACAATTCTTCTAAATGGGATGCCTTACTTAAACTCACACCATGAGCACTTTTTTTTGTACTGGTGTTTGCCCACAGATGTTGGTGCAGAAAGCATTTCACCTAAATGCCTTTTGCATCAGAAGTTAAGTGTCACCTTATCTTCTGTCATAAAATGCAATAATAAGAATGGTTGTGATTATTCCTACTAAACCCATGTCTCCTGGTAGGATGAACGCTGAAGAACAGGTAAAAGAAAGCTAGTGAATGGGTATGTCAGCAATACATGCAAATAAAGGAACTTTAATTCTTTCTTTTAGGTACTTTCCAGACATTAACAGTATGAGTAAGACCAGGGAGCTCTGCTATAGTAGCTGATTTTAAAACTCTTTGAGGAAATCTGTACTGCAAAATAAATGCATCATGCCTCTGAAACAACACTATTGGCTACTAAAAATGTAAACAGCATCAATGCTAGCCATCTTACTGTTCTCGTTTGACCCGGCATGCAGCCAGACACCACCTTTTGCTTACTTCCTCCCTTCTCAGTAGGATGGGGGTCAGAATTGGAAAATTGAGGTAGAACTCATAAATTGACATAAAAAATATTTACTAAGACAGAAAAGGAAAAGAGAAATAACTGTAATTATTATATATATAATATATAAATATATTTACAAAACAAGTGATGCACAACATGCCGACTGATGCCCAGCCAGCACCCCAGCAGTGGCAACCTCCACCCCTGGCCAACTCCTCACCATTTTATAGTTTTTTCACATGATGTCACATGGTATGGAACATCCATTTGACCAGTTCAGGTCAGCTGTCTTTCCTCTGTCATCTCCCAGCAACTTGTGCTCTCCCAGCCCTCTCACTGGTAGGACAGTATGGGAAGCACAAACACTGAAATGCCCTTGGCTCTGAACAGCACTGCTCATCAACAACTAAAACACTGGTTTATTATCAACACTGCTTTTCTCCTAAAGCCAAAACATAGCATCATACCAGAAACTATGAAGAAAGTCTACTTTGTCCAGCTGAAACCAGGAAACTTACAGATACTTAGGATTAGTACCTGCACATCACAGAATCATAGAATGGTCTGGGTTGAAAAGGACCACAGTGATAATCTAATTTCAACCCCCCTGCTATGTGCAGGGTCACCAGCCACTAAACCAGGCTGCCCAGAGCCACATCCAGCCTGGCCTTCAATGCCTTCAGGGATGGGGCATCCACAGCATTCTTGGGCAACCTGTTCCAGTGTGTCACCACCCTCTGTGTGAAAAACTTCCTCCTAATACCTAACCTAAACCTCCTCTGTCTCAGTTTAAATCCATTCCCCCTTGTCCTATCACTATCCATGCTCGTAAACAGCTGTTCCCCCTCCTGTTTATACACTCCCTTCAAGTACTGGAAGGCCACAATGAGGTCTCCCCGGAGCCTTCTCTTCTCCAAGCTAAACAAGCCCAATTCCCTCAACCTTTCTTCATAATATACATATATATACATATAAATATACATATATACATATCAATATATATACATATATACATATAAATATACATATATACATATCAATTCTGATAATGTGATTTGAATATCAGTGGGAAACACCCATACATAAACTGACAAGTTCTAAGCTATTGTTTTAATTACTTGGTCAATCTCTGAATGGATATAGGGCGTCCTTTTGATTTTCTAGTAGCATAAACTCCTATGGAAAATTATCAGAAGGGTCAAATGATACTATCCTTTTGTTTTTCTTCTTTTTTTGCAAAGCGCAAACAAGAACTGCATGAGTAGCTGTTATCCCACTCACCCCTCATCGTCAATACCTACAAACCCATAAACAGAGAGGAAACAGAACTGTTAGCATCCCAGTTCCAATTCCACCCTGGAATTCTAATGGAGGTTTGAAACTCTGAAAGCGTCCTAAGAAAATCCTAGGTGGGGAAAACTACTGAATACAAAGGATGAAACATCAGAGGGCCCAAATACCTCTAACTCACACTGATACAGATAATAACTATAGCTTAAACAGGCAATGGATGTGGCCTAAAGGAGATACAGTCCATGGAGAACCCCTGCAGGAGCAGCACTGGGCCTGAGCTGCAGCCCACGGAGCTGTGTTGAAGCAGTGCCTGAAGGGTGAGCCCCATGGTATGAAGCCATGTTGGAGCAGTCTGGGAGAGCTGTAACCTGTGGGAAGTCCACATGGAATCAGTTCAGGAATGATAGCATCCATAGCAGGGAGCCTGTGTGGAGCAGGGGCAGAGAGAGACCATGGAGACACAGCACAGATGAAGCACAGCAGTCTGACTGTGGCCTGAATGCATTATTGCCCTGTGCTGCACAGGTGGGGGAGGTAGAAGAGGGTGGTTGGAGAGAAGTTGTTTGTAGTTGCTTAGACTGCTGCTCCAGTCTATTATTAATAAGCAGTAAATTGTACTGATCACAGTGTTTGTTGTGAGTCACTTTAAAGAGACAGACAAGATGGAGCAGAGGTATTTCCAAAGTTTATCGTAAACACAACACTGAAGATACTGGCATCTCACACACTTTTCATGTTCATGTAAGCAAAGGCAAAATTTATTTCTACCTGCAAGACATACAGATTGAGCTCTCGTCTCTGTACTGGCCTGAACAATTACCTGTCACCTGTGGAGCTGGGCATGCACAGCACCCATCGCTACATAAATTAATGTTCTGAGACCGATAAGGATAATGTCTCAGGAACAGGAAACAATGCTATCCTGTCTCAGCTGGAAGATATCCAGGACATTAATAGGAGTCCTACACATGCAGTATGCATTCATGCTAACAGCCAGGGAAGCCAAGAGTCTTTCCTGTCAGTCCAAAAATCTCTGTAGAGAGCTACACAACAGTTGCCAGAGTTATATGCATTGAGACAGTCATTTAAATAGACTCCATCTAGTACCTCAAGGCAGGCTGCTAGTCCTCTTAAACATTTTTCCTATAAGCTTGGTTGTTTAAAATATGATTTGTGGATATATTCTGTATAATTAACTGTGACAACTCACACTGAACTTGCTTAGTATGAAATCATTCCTCAGAGGTGAGCAGGAGGTTGTGCACTACAGAGACAAGTATCATTCTTCTGTTCACTGGGAACAGGTGTTCAGAACATTGAAAAGTGGATGTCAGATATCTTAGACTTCTACACAGAAAAATCCTAAACAGTCCTGATTTCACCTTACTAGGGCCATCTAGTTCACTTTTGTCAACCAGTCTGCTGCCCAATGAGGGAAAACTAGGTTGACACTTGGTGAAAGCAAATGGGGCAAACAGAATCCTCCCTCACAATACAGCTGTCTCTGCAGACCTTGCAGTACAACATTGTCACTGATGGCAAATCACAATGGCTGTGTTAGCTCATACTGCTACAAAGCGTAAGACAGGATGACCCTATCTACAGTCCGGCTGTTCAGGCATTCTCTTGGAAGAGTAAGTAGTAGGCTCCAGTACCTAGTAAGCTTCTGAGTTAGGTCTCCCACTTGCCTGTCCATTTCTCTAGTCTATGATCAAAAAGGTAGATAGCTTATCACCTATACCTTTCTTCAAGTTATCGTATGAAATAAAATTCAGTACTTCTCAGTGTAAAATAACACCTTTGTTTCTGTTCTGGAGAAAGGATTTTGGTCTTTTAATATTTATACCCAACATATATTATGGTTTTATTTTACCATATTTGTAACCACGTGTACTATATTCCAAGTCATAAGCTATTTTAAAGATCCACTGGACTGCACAGCAGGTCATACTTAATACAGGAAAACATATTCCAAAACAGCCTGCTGGAGTACATTAATATGGAAAAAGTTATATTATTTTGGCTGCAACCTGTAATTATTCATAATGGCAGCTTGGACACGTGATGTATGTGCAAAGATCACTTATGCCTCTCTCAGAAGGGCAACTTCACAAACATTTAATCTGTCTTTGACATCTGCTAATAATTACCATGTCCACTATTACCTACATATGTATCCTGTACCACATATTTCACATAATATTTCAAATAGGTGCAATATCTGTCAATATTAATGCTCCAAACACCAAATATAAACAAATAAATAAGAATTTTTTATAAGACTGACTTTCACTTACAAGAACAGCATTTTTTCTTTCACCTACACAACATATGTGAGATAGCCACTTTTACAGCTTCTTGAAAAGGGTGCTAGCTCAATTAGCAGGGCATGATTATAACACACTTGATACCCTTTGGTCAGCTACCCTCTTTTCCAGAGAACATCCTCTGTCAGACCACACTCTGAACTAATTATATAAGCAATAGCAGGACAATCCACTTCTGGTGTTTTCTCAGGATCACAGAATCACAGCATAGCTGAGGTTTTAAGGGACCTCTGGAGGCCATCTGGTCCAAAATAGGTTCTTGGGACAAAAGTCAAGAAAGACACACTCCACTGGCAAGTCTACAAGTAGTCCTGAAGTCTACTTCCAGTGGGATGATTTTCAAAGAATCAAGGAACCTGCTTTGTCACATGGGGGCATATGAGATTTCATGCCAATGGAGAGGTCATCACAGCACAATCCACAGCCTTCTTTCATTACTGTCCTACTAAGATTTTTTGGGAACAGTAGGGCTAATCAATTGGTTTAGATATCACAAAGTCACACCAAACTATTCGCACACATGTAAGCTAACACTGAATAAGTAAGTAGTATTGCATTGCAATACATAATATTTCTGCAGAAGGATGAAAAAAAATTTGGCTATAATACTTTATTTTCAACTTTGCAGTAATGAAAAGCTAAAGCCGGACAAGTTTGGTAAATGTTCTGCCCTTGGCCAGAAAGGTTATCATGACCTTGTTTGTTACTTATAAAGGAAAACAAAGATACAGTATTTTTGTTTAGTTGAAATATTTGAAGTGCCTGCTAGGATTGCTTTTGATTCTAATTACATAAAGGTCAAGCTGCTTTGACACCATGTGGTTTTGATAAGGGTGCTCCCATGGTTAACCTACAGAAAACACTGTGACCTTAATGTTACTATCAGTGTAAGCCTGACATAAACATTAAAAAGTGATTGGTGTAGCTAGGAAATGTTACATATCAACATGTATCAACAAATCTAGCAGAGACCTAAATATACAAATGAAATATTAAAAGGTATGTATTAAGCAGTTGGTTTCTTGGAATTTCTTCTAAGGTAACGCTGATGAAATATCAAAATATTGTTCTGCTCCACCTTGCAGGAGGTGAAGAAAATGACTGGGAGGAGTTGTGACAAAGCACACAACAGGATTTGGCTGGTCAATTAAAAAAAAAAAAAAAAAAAAAAAAAGGAGGAGAAGAAAAGGTTAGAAAAGATAATTGGATTCTTATAGAATTGCAATATAGTCTGATATTTCTACAAGTGAATAAAAGGTTACGTAGATAGAACTCAAATGTTCAAGAACAGAAAGTCATCAGAGCCACAGTTTTTGAATCCTTTTTTTTTTTTTTTTTTTAAGTATGGGAAAAAGCACTAATGAGTAGAAGGTTCTCTTACCTGAAAGAGACACTTCTGTAATAGACAAAGTCAGTCTCTTACGGAGACAGACAACTGTTTAGCAATGACAACAGAGATCTACGCAAGATTTATAACTATCAATATCACTGAAAAAAATCAGAGTTTGTAATGAGAGCTGAGGTGAGGTGTACTCTAACTACACCATAGACTCTTCAATACGTCAAAGCCCAAGGAAACTTCTGTAATGAAAATTTACCTCTATCATACTTAAAACTTAACCTGGGGTGATGTCCTGAAATTGCTTAAAAAGTGCTTTTCCTCTAGGCTAAGCAAAATTTCCACTGCAGATTCTCCTTCCAGCTAACAGAGCTCACTGTAGAATTTTGGTATGAACTGAGGCCAGGCAGATTTTCATTGTTGTTTCAAAAGCCAGTTGGCTTACGCTCAGGCAGTGACTAGAAATGAAAAGTCATACATATGACAGAGAAGTGATAGGAGCACTTTATAAGAGGCAAGAGTTTTACCGGACAGGGAAACAATATGCAAGAGAGAAACCAAGAAATTGGATATAAGATGCAAACCAAGGGAAAGGAATAAGACAGTGTGGAGTTGATGTAAACAGTCTGTAGTGTAAAGTAAGCTGCCCAGGAACAGCTGCAGATAGTGAAGATAGGGCAATATATGGAGAAATAAACAAAATTTAAAAAAAAAAAAAAAAAAAAAAAAAAAGGAAGATGATACAGCCATGTGGACAGGCACATTCTCATACCCAATCTGAAATTCAGCTCAAAATACTTAAACCTCTAGTGTTTTCAGAATAACAGACTGTCAGCAAATCCACTGAAAACTGTGTTTAGATGTTTAGACTGGCCTGGTATTGTAAATCACAGAGAGGACAACCTGCTAATACTATCAATGTCTCCATTTATTCAGGTGATACAAGACTGTGTTGCATAGCTATGAATGATGACTAGAGATGACTCACATGAAAAGGTAATACAGTAACATTTATAGCTTCTATCCACCAAATTTTAAAGTTACCAAAGAAAAGAATACATAAAAATAACAGAGAAGTCACAAAGGTGATGACAGCCATTTAGTATTACACAAGCAAGAGCTATTCAAATGTTTTATCCTCAAACAAAGAACGTCAAGGGTAACTTAAAAGAAAGGAGTCAGAGACCTGATACTCAGGGAAGCAGACATAGGAAAGCACTCGCTACTACCAAGCACAGGAAACTTAGAGAAGTTTCCACCTTCCTTAAGAACGAAAGGTGTTTGGAGAAGTTTGTTCCTTTACATGATTTTATGAGTGGGGACAATTATGGAAATGTCAATATTACTTATCAAAATTTAATAGAATGACTACTTAAAAATTTGAAAGCTATAAAAGCTATCTGACTTAGATAATGCTTAAACACAGGCTACCAGAACTACCACCTTAGTGTTAACCAGCAGTATCACCAAAATCACTTAACTTGTTCTTCACTGAATAGTGTAAAACCCAGTTACTGTGAAACAGAAATAATTATGATGCTGAATTTGTAGAAGTAAGCTCACTTGTGACTACCTGTAAGATGTGAAATTCTTTTCTCTGGAAGGCACTTCAGTTACTATTATAATAGTATTATTAATATTAACTGAAAAATTAATATTAACTGAATATTACTATTCAGTTAATATTTTCTACTGCACTAGCATCTGAGCACTCTAACTTTTACAAGCCTCATAAATGTCATTTTCATATGGATTAATCATCTATCAATATGATATTTCATAGTCACAGGTTTTTTAAAAGTTACCTATAATGAAATCACAAACAAAATGCAGGAAAAATATATTCAACTTTTCTATTTTCAGCTGCTTTACTATCAACTCAGACTCCAGTTTTATAATCACTTATTAAATTCTGAATTAAATTCTCTTGAATTCTTCATAATAAGCAAAATATTTCCCAGTACAAGGCAGCTCCTGAATTTCAAGCAGCTACCAGCACAGACAGGGAATACGCAACATGAAAGTTTGAAGTATATTGTATTTCTGAACATATGCATTTGTCAGAATTTTATGTTAGTTATTTGATTAATTTTGTGATTTTATAAACTGTTTCAAGTGTCCTTTTAAAATATTATATTTAAAAATGTTCTGGTAAAACTGGTTTTGAAGTATTATATTTAAAAATGTTCTGGTAAAAATGTTCATGGTTAAAGCCATGCCAGAACTATAAGTAAACATAGTGCACACGTTTTCCAATGCTGCTTAACAATTTTACTCATATTAGCACCACAGTTACAGAATTTCCACAAAAGCTGCTGAAACTCAAACACTACATACGTCTGCACTCATCTCTATGCAGACAGACGTGTCTAATTCCTAACATGATTATCTACAGCAATATATAGGCGACAGTATTATCCCAAACACTCTGTGGGGACATACTCTCTTCCCCATTAAAGTCATTCTTGCCTTGTTAAAGGAGACTTATTTCACACACAGTAAGTGTACACCATTTCCCAGAACTGTTATCAGAAAATTATTGTAATATCCACTGTGAGTAGATAAACGAAACTGGTTTGAGTTATCTTTTAGACATTTTTATATACCGGCACAATGTTCTTCCTATTATCAACACTCAGTTGTTGTCAGTTTCACTTTTTCACTTGTTACTGTCAAACGGTTCTAGAGAATAATGATAGTGTAAGACTGTCTTACAAGAAAAAGATAGAATCTTTTATTTTCATTAGAATCACCCTATTTCCTCATTCTTCTGTGGCTATTGAAGATAGCAGCTGTCTTTATTTCTCATGCCTTGTCAACTGCATGACTTGTGACATTTTTTGACTTGCGGCACTTGCACGTATCTTGCGCAGCTTGTGACACTACATGATTTGGGCAGAATAGGTATTTCATATATTTTCTGAACATGGAGGACTTTATGAAGCAAGAATATTTTAGCTTTGGAAAATGGGCGAGATTCAAGACTGAAGGGGAAAGAAAGGGAAAAAAAAAGAGAAAAAATAAACATGGAGGAGGCTATCTGTTGGAAAAACTGCACTCTGACAATGAAAGACTTTCTCAGTTGCCAAAACAAACGCATTTTAGGTGCCTCAAAGTACCTGAGGCATCTACAATGAGCTATCAGATCTGGGAGGCTACTGTTTTTCTACAGCAACCAACTGGCCAGACAGGACACCTAAAGACCCAGATGCCCATCTTCAATCAACTGAATTGTTCCCTCATTGTCTGTTTTAAAAGTAGCCTTGGAATTAATCAATTCCTTTTTTTGTTTTAATCAGCTGTAAACACAAGCACAGTATTTAACTAATATGCATATTGACATCTATTCCGTTTCTCTGGTAAGTAAGGAGGCTGATAAGAATATTTCTCATAAAGAACATCACAGCTGATCAAGCCTGAAGACAGTGAGTGTGACAATCTTTGAAGAATATATCATATTTGTAAAATATTAACAGGTCTTAGTAAGTTGAAATTGGATCAGAAGTTCCTTCAGGGTAGCTTATCAACTCACAGGAGGGATCCTGCTTGTGTCAACAGTGATACTGATTGAGAGAGGCCTTTATAACTGAGCTGAAATTTCAAAAGATCTTTTTCGTTATGATAAATCTTGTGCCTTCCCTAGCCCTGTAAAAAATATTAGCTCAATTGTTGCAACTCATAAGTAAGAGACAAAAAACTTATGTAGTAGCTCAATTTGTCAAGACAAATTGAGGTTTAAAGGAGAAGTCTTCTGCTATCTAATGAAGAAACATAGGCTTGTGCTATCTTTCAGATTGTTTTGTCACATCAGTGAAAATGTAATAGCTAGGAAAAGTGGATGAAACACAGACACATGTGTAAGGTACCTTCAGTGACCCTATCCAAAGTCATATTCCTCAAACTCCACAAAATATTACAAAACCATACAGAGCTGCAGTTTAAATGAAGATTTTCTATTTCAGAATAATAAATTATTTCAATCTAATCACTTCTGTTGTTAATTAGAAATATCTGCACGCTGTGTGAAAAGAAGAGTCTATGCTCATCATTTACACAATGAGCTGGAGGCTGCAAATACACATGGTAAAGAGACTGACCCTGAGTCAGAGATTATACCTGAAAAATGACAGTTCAATCAATGAAGCCTAACGATGGATAGATGAGGAGCAGATTTTACAGATGGCGTCAATTCTTGAATATTTGCATGAAGAGCTAATTTTTGGATAGTCAGGGACCTTGAAGTCAGCCTGTCAGCCAAGAGTGGGTCCAGCAAATGTCTTTGCTGGAAACATGAGCTGGAAAAATGAGAAACATCATCTGTCTGGTCACCAGCTTGATGATAGGACTACAGAAAACACATGAATCAGCATGCATGTCCAAAAACGATTATTTGGCAACATAAGATCTTCAATCAGTTTTGCATTCATCACAGATAAATGTCTGGCATGCTCAGATATATGTGCAGATGCCAAGTATATGAGGAACCTCAGAGAAGAATTTACTGGCATGTTTAGGCACATTTGCATTTTTTGTTGCAATCAGGAACTGAATGGATTTGTTATTAGATATTTCTGGACTCAGCTGAGCAAAAAAATAACAATAGATGATAGATTTGCTTTACTGACTGAATTGGCTGCGAGATAACCTGTCATTCAGATCCAAAATAAAAACTCATCTGGAATACAGAGACAAACAAAAACTGACATAACTTACCTGTATCTTTAAAATATTCAGAAGAATTGAGTAAGTGCTGTGCAAAAGATGTTGTATAAGGACAATAACAATTCTCATTAAAAGTTTTAGATACCTCCTGTGTCTTAGATTACGATGAGAGTAGATTATCTCCAAACTGAGAAGAGCTTATCAATCATTAGTTTTAATGAGAAGATAACAGAGGCAAAGAGCAAATTTATGAGGTGGGAAGGATATTTTCCTTTACTACTGATATTTCATTTGTCTGAGATTTGCCTTCGCTTATGGAAATGCGAGAGCAAGGAACATGAAAATTCTCTTACCACACATGGACACTTCCTCTATTGCTGAAAGACGAGCATTTCAAAAAGTAGAACTTATTCTAGTTCTCAAAAAAAGAGCCTCTAAGTAGGAGCTAGAAAGGCATGTACAAGCTGGACAAAGAGTGGAATCATGCACGTATCATAATTATACAGTATTAAGAATCCAGTAACTCATGGTGATGGGTTACCGCAGACACTTCAGAAGTATAATGACCTACCCTACAAAGGAATGATGCACCCCTGATAAGGCTGCTATTTTGCTCTCAGCCATCAGTCAAATTTCCTGTTGAGAAGACAGCATAGTATAACAACAGGCTATTATTAAAGAAGACGAAAAAATGACCCTTCCCATAAATGTATGCATTTTTCCTTGAAACCCCACTATTAAGCGGGGGAAAAAAGTGTTTAATGCTTGTCTGAGTAAAGTTAACTTTCCCTTTCTTTTGAGAAGTTAGAACTCAAGTTTTCAGTAGCCTTGAATTTGCTATAAGCTTGAGCACGGCATGTTCAATATTAACATGAAACTAACTACACTTTTTAAAATGTAGTATATTTAATTGTATTTTCCCCTTCTTAGTGCATGCCTTTGCATTTAGAATTAAGAAAAAACTGGTGCAGTACTACCGTATTGGCATGGACTTGCATCAAAGCAATGTTCAGTTGCAACAAGAACTGAAATG
This sequence comes from Tragopan temminckii, assembly GCA_028571105.1. Classification (NCBI taxonomy): domain Eukaryota; kingdom Metazoa; phylum Chordata; class Aves; order Galliformes; family Phasianidae; genus Tragopan; species Tragopan temminckii. The sequence continues at coordinate 38,267 of JAOWBP010053999.1, forward strand.
TGTAAAATGCTTAACCTAATGTTCTGGAACACGAAAATTCCTCTTTTATATCTTAACTAAATTATTTTCAAGACAGCTGTAAAACCTGAATGAATTACACTTGACTGAAATGTCCTGGTAGTTCTCTCCT
>JAOWBP010054000.1:0-10303 GCA_028571105.1 Tragopan temminckii
ACAAAAAAAAAAAAAAAAAAAAAAAAAAAAAAAAAAAGAAGAAGGAAATTAACTCTTATCTGAAAAGCTTTGATGATTTTGCATGCAGACTTTCTTCCTGAAAAGCCAGAGCAGTGCTCTCACCTTTTAAAAGAATAAATAGTATTATAAATAGTTTTGTTACTAAAGAAATGTGTAAATCCCCAGTGATTTACAGGTACTTTAAGCCACATATGGTGTATCAGTCTCATATTCACTCTGAATTGTAGACTTTTTGAAATCAGAATCAGAGATTCTCATTAAATATCAACATCGATTTGGGTCCTCCTGGCTTATAGAACAATATACTCAGCAAATTAAACTTTATTTCAGGAGTTCATTAGGCTAAAAGAAAATGAAATGTGGGCTCAGTCACCTCTGTACAGATTAATCTAGCATGTGAGTTCTTTAATTCATCATTTCCCTAGCAATAGATCCATCTCTGAGGGTTTTTTGGTAAGCTGATGTGTTTATACTTCTAACTCAGATGGCTGGTCTACGTATTTCTGTAGGGTAGTTGACTTTGAAAGCACTGCCAGACAGCTACTATGCAAAGCTGCAGGAGGAGAGAGCTGCAGGGGACAGCAGGCTCAGGTGACAACAGCCCTTATCTCTTTCTGCTCTCGGTGTTCTGTCTGAATATTTCTCTCACAGTGTACTAGTGGCAACACTCCCAGCATACATTAGGTTTTGGTATGAGCAGGAGCTGATGTAGTCACATCCCTTGCAATAGACCAAACATCCAGCAAACTTCTGCCTCAGCCAGTGGACGTACTGGTGCTCCTCATGCCCAGCTGAGAGCATGGGAAAGATCAGTGCTCTCACACAAGCCAGGCTTGGCAGTCCGCTGTAAGGTAGCAGTTGGTGATATATGCTTTCAGCAAAGTGAGATAAGTGATAAACGTGGATATAAAAGCATATTAACAACAAAACTAATGAAATACAACACAATAGCACAATGATCATAGGATGTAACACAAGACACAATATGCCATTTGCAGATGGTCCATGTCCCATAAAAACATCATACCAATGATGTCCAGCAGATTGTTCTATTTCTGTTGCAATTCTGAATATCCAGCCCACATCATGTTTGATAGCAATGCCCACCTGTTTTTGGCAAATAATAGCCTTTTTATATTTGGTGTTGAAGATTCCAGTCCTTCATTTTGAAAATACAGTGTGTCACATATTATGCCTAAGAATACAGTCCAAGTTGGAATCCTACAGAAGTAGTTTAGGGTCTCCAGAATGAGTTACAACACTACTCTAGCGTGCTATTGCTTAACAAAGAAATCTAGATTCAAATCTACCCGAAGGCTGTAGATTCCATTTCATTCTCCTTTTTCCTTAGGCCTTCATAAATCTGCCAATATCCCACTCCAGTCAAAAAACTTTCCTTCTCTCATGAACGTATAAATCTGAGTGCATTACTTTGACAGAATATTGTGTGGAACCTCTTCCTTCCGATCTGAGTCAAATTCACAATCCATTGAGTATCTAGAAAAAGGTAAAACACATTAGTAAGATATGGAAAGTCTCATTTCTGTTGGCTGTAGGCAGGACAAAGTTCAGTAAATGATATGCCAAACTGGAAAGGTCAATGAACCACCATCTCTCTTCATTTCATTTTGACAGCATCAACACCTTCGTCTTTGAACACTTAAATTTTTGTCACTAGCACTGCTGTACAGTATTTTGTGAACACAGAGAACAATGTGCTTTACATATCATAGAACAAGGATTCACTATCTACTAAACAATCTCCAAATTTGAAGCCACATGCAGCCCACTAGCCCACTAGTAATTTCTTGGAACACTGATCAGGATGAATAGTGCATTAGTTTTAACACCAACCTGTGGAGATATTAAATCCCAGTTAAAAGAAAGCTGCCCAAAAATTCCTTTTGAGAAGTAATATATGCAAGTCCGGCATGACTAGAAGGCGCTGAAATATCTAAATTTAAATAAAATCCAGTCTCATTAGGTTGCTTATTAGTTTCATCCACACAAGCTCACTATTGAATAAATAGCCTATTAGCAAGTAGGTGAGTGTAGTATTTCAAAACTACTAAAGGAATAGTCTTAATGCTGTAGGACTTATATTGGAATATTTTCCGCTGCAGCATAAGTTCAGATTAATTGTTAATGTTTTTGTAGAGGAAAAAGTATTCTATCCAACCTGCAATGGATCAGATGTGCTCACCAGAAAAGTGGCAAAGTCTAAATAAAGCGAACAGGTTTGTGTCAGCTTTCACCACACTGGATTTGTCTAATTGATATAAAACAATATAAAAATGTGTGTTTGTTTCGAACAGACCATGACCAGTAAAACCAAACGCAGGAGATATTTCTGAGAGTCCCCAGCGTGTGTGTTTAAGTGAACTGGCTTCATATTATCACCGGATTTTTCAGCACTCTGGGTGTAGTAACACTCTAAGCCGTGGCTGCTTAGCACCTCTCAACACAAGGTACAGCCTGCAAAGAGAAATAACTTCTTGACAGCTTTCCCCAGGTCAGAGGGTTTGGTGCTTTGTTTTTTTTGTTTGTTTGCTTGTTTGTTTGTTTGTTTTTTGGTCTGCTTTTCATGAAATTTAGAAAACATTTGAGTGACCTTTTTGTTTGTATGGATGAAATCCAAATCTGTACAGAGAAGTGCAGAGGTCTTACTAGATTTTTTTGCCCAGTGGTGACTCCCACCCCGATGAACTCCACGCACTCTTGCTATAAGGGCAGGGACAGCCTGATCCAATCAGAGAGAGCAAAATGAACCTGTGAAACCCCACGACTACATCAGGCCATGCAGGAGCTTGAACTACCATCAGTTCAAACTGCATCAGTTCATCACTAGTGCTGAAATGAAGCTCCAGCCCGTTTGCTATGCCTGCTGCTAAAGCTTTTATGTATACATACATTCATACACACAATCTCTTTGATAAGCTGTAATGTTTATTTCTGTTTGTGTTTAAAAGTAAGTATTTCTAACGTGCCGGTTAGAAAAAAAATCATTTTTAGCCATAAGTATCATGGTCAAAAGCTGCACAAAGAACAAATTTAGTTGAAAGGCTTAAAATAAAAGAAAATTTAAAGAAGGCAAATAGAATAGCTGGGGCTTGTCTTGAAAAGAAAAACATAAAAAATGCATAAGGGAATGTAGTTGACATAGGGGTGATAATCAAAGACAACTGCAGAAGCAAAAAAAATGAAAAATTAAATCAACACTAAGCCTGAGAGAATGGCAAAGCTAAATCTGAAAATAATATTGGTGGACATAACATTGCTGGATATATTCACAGTTTCAACCCAGAGAAAAGCAAACTAACAAATAAAAAAAAAAACATAAACATAAAAGAAAATACGCTTCTGGTTAAAATAAACTTAAAAATTATAGAAAAAAATGCTTTCTGTTTTCTCCAGAATTTGGCTTTGTACCAAATGTCAACATAGGAGTGACCTTGCATTCTAAAATGTGATAGATCCAGCAAGCACTGTACCACTTAACTCTTCCGCCTTTGCAAGGCAGCCTTGGGCAGTTCTGTTATGTGTTGCTTTCTCACAATGTGAGTGCCCTTAGCTGGTACAATACTGTTAATCGTTGCTTTTAATTTGAATCACTACTAGTTTCTTGAATATTTAAAGCAGCCACACTAGAGAGTGAAATGTTCTCAGGCAACAGAAGCTGCCCTCTTTCTTTCCAGTAAATACTGCTATTTCCAAGCTTTACTTTCAGGCTGATGCCAAATTATGGGCAGAGGTGCTCACAGTTGTCTCTAGATTCAGGTGACTCTCCATTTGGGTACCAATCAATGAGTTAACCTCCTCTTCCTTCCTCAGTGCAAACAGAGAGTAGGGAAAAAGGAGGGCCGTCAGGGTGACCCAGCCCCCAGCTAGTGCTCACAGAAGCAGCTCAGGTTCAGCAGAAGCACGTTGGTGGGGCATACAGTATAGCAGGCCTTCACTTCGCTGATGGACCTTCGCACCACTGCATCCAGATAAGTCAGCCCCCAAGGCCTTGTAATCCAGCTCAGGAGGTGCCTGAGCAATCATGTGCAGCTTTAGTCACAGACAGGGTACAAATAATGCACACATCTTTGGGTAAGGAATTCTAATTCTCATCCCCTGATGCATGCTTTCTCAGTGGCTCAGCATCTCTGATGCTGCTTTTCCTTACTACTCTTCCTGCATGACCTCAATCACTCTCCAAGTTAATTAGTTTGGTTCTAATCAGTAAGATAATTAACATCTCATTTTAAGCAAGAAAATAGTTCTCTTCATTTCAGCGCTGTATTCTTAAATCTGACCTTTGCTTCCAACTCAATAACTCTAGAAAAACTTCACCTGATAGCAAATCCATGTTAGGTGCTGACCAGGAATCAGAATCCCAGTGAATTTTAATATTAGAAGGACTTTCTAGCTCTGACTCAGAAGAAAGACGTGTGATCACTACATGAATTACTGTTTAGGTTTCCTTTGAAGATGAATGTATAATGGTGATTATTCAGTCAGTGCACATTGTTGGAAAAAAAACCTTCTTCAAAACTTCAGCCCCCTGTGCAGAGCTGAGTAACCGTGAGTCCTTTGACAAGCAAAAAAACAACTCTATGCTGCAGGATATTTTTATGCCATAAGTAACTTACTAAGGCAAGGTGAGGAAATCTGCAAATAGAGCCATTTTCAAGAATTGGGAGACCTTTAAAGGGAGAGAGTTTCAGAAAAATTTAGGCAATGTATCTGTAGGAGAGATTCGCCTTCACCTATAAAGCTGAAAGAAGTCATATCTGTCTTTGAAAATGCTAAAGGAGCACCTAGATCTCTTGCATTTCATTTGCTAATAGTCAACGAAATCTCAGGAGGTAAAAGCTTAATCTGTACCCAGCAATTTCTAACATTACTGACTATATGAGACTGATTTCCACATAGTTTAAACAACTATTCCTCCTTCCAGCCTTGGTACTTTAACTCAATTGTCAGTAAAGACATTTCCAGTACAGCTAAACTTTGATCATGAGGCAGTGACTGTGATGTGCTGTGCCATTCAGATGAGTACTTATTTTTTAGTTCCTTCTCTAAGACGGTAATAAGCTTACAAGGTACTCTGTAACAGCATGAAGACTTCGCTTCATCAAAGCAAAGATTTCTGCAGATTTTGGGAAAACGTGTGAATTGCACTGCCTACGAGGTTTTAAATGATTGGGTTATTAAAGACTGAATTGTAAGGATGTAGCAGAAAGGGGTACATTAAAAATGAGTGACAACGTTTCCCAGTTTGAGCACGTAACAACACAGCCGTAATATTCTCCTCGCACTGTTTGGAATTTCTGCATAAAATTTCTTGCAGCAGTGACTTTTTGTTGTTTGACAGATTCAAACTGACAGTCTACAGGTGAATGGCTTTCTGCCACGTTACTAGTCTTGAGTCATTCAGGAGTGCAGTGACAAGTACGTATTATGTGTAGGCACTCATCTTACCAAGGGCCAAGCAGTAAAAATCCTCCTAAAAAATGGCTTCATTGACTTAAGCAAGTTTGTGTCATGCTTCAAGTTGCATAGAATTTGTTCCAAGTACAGAGCTTCCTTTCACATTTGATTGCTCCTTTTTTATTCAGTGAAGATAAGCTTTCCTAGCTTATCTTCATAGCTGTAATTCGTAGAGCAGTTGTTGCTTTCACAAAGTGAGGCACTAACTTACAGTCACCTCCATCTTTTATTCTAGACCTCATTCCAGCTTTGGAAGGGTTACCAAGATTTTAAAAGGCTAAACAGAGCAAATTCCATTTCTTTCTTGAACAATTTAGTATTTATATTATTGGTTTAAGTAGTCAGATTTTACATCCTTTTTTTTTTTTTTCCCCAGCAGAAATTTATAGAGTAATTACAATCTAAAACATGCAGTCAGCATTGCATGGTTTGCTTTCATACTCCTGAAGGGAATAATGCTCTCTTGACAACTCAGAAAATGTACCTTTTAGGATAGCATAAGTTTTATTATTTGGCATATAAATTAGCAGTACCTGGTTTGTGTGGAAATCCCCACTGTTCTGCTGTAACTGACCACCTCCAGTAATAGGGCCAAAGCTTCACCCAATGGGGACACCTTCACCTTCAATGTGCCTCAAAATACATTGCTTTTTTTCTTAGGTTAGTTTCTCAACCTTCGGATCTAGCCTAAAGATAGAGAAAGTAATCACTGAATCAGCAATAACTTTGTCTAGGGATTGCATTAATGCTCGTGTTAAAATATTTGAAATAACATAGCCATGTACTTAATTATGGTGGAAGATAATAGGTTCATTTTGCCTATAATCTTCTGTTTGAGAGTACTGTGGTCAATGTGATGTCCCTTGGAAACATGTGACAGCATTGCAAAAAAGGCTGAAATTGATGTCAAATCTGTGTAACATCAGCTTAAGCATCAAGACAATTTATATGGCCAAGACCCATCACAGGCCTCTGGCTCCACTTACAGCTTGATTTTACAGCAAAATCCTCCCGCTTAGATTTTGGAATATATCTCACTGTATTGTGCTATATGATTTTCAGGCTGTTAATGAATTACAGTGGAAGTCACAGTCGGAAATAAGAATTAATGCAGTTTGCCAGCCATCCTCAGCGGAAAGATATCTTACACTGCTCCAAACCACAGCCACCTGGCAGCGTAGCATTTCTGGGCTGCTCTTCAGAGATGTCAAAAGGCCTCATTGCTCATTACAAAATTCAGGGATTTTGGGGTCACCTTCTTGGGGCTTGATGCTTATTATGGGCTTTGAATCTGGCTGTTAATAATATTTCAAAGAATACTTAAAATATTTTTTTACTAATTTCATAAATATTTATACAGTAACAATCAGGGAAGCAGCTACCCTGATTACAAGCTACTTTCAGAAGACACCAATGGAATCCAAATATTAAAAACAAACAAACTGATCATTATAATTGTAGTTGCTAAATACCTTGACCTTATGCTTAGTTTTAGCTCTTCTCACAAAATGGTGTCTTAGTCATCCCTGTTGTAGTGACAGAATGCTCAAAGTAAGTCTTCTCTTTCCAATAAATCTAATATTGCTGTCTGACTCACTGATACTGCAGTGTTTTATCTATAAATATTTAAAACATCAAGCCGCATTTGATTATATATTTTATGTAACCGTTTACCCCACCTATATTGTTTTCCTTATTTTCCTCCACATGTTCAAAGATTAAACCATGTTTATCATTTTACTCAGTATTTTCTCCCTCCAAACACTGTGATTGCCACTAGGACTGGCTGAGACTATTGATGGAGCAGCACTGAAACACAGAGCAGTCATGTTTCTGCTCCATCCCAAGAATGACAACTACTGTAGGCTTTGCTGAGGCATTCCCTCCCTTGCTCCCTTTCCAATTCACAGGGATTCAGGCTCAAGCTTTGTGAATCAATGAATGTTTATACTAGAATCAATTCCATCCTAGAAGGAAAGATCATTTGTTTTATCACAGATTTCTTCTTTACAGTCAAAATCATTTGCATTATGACCACAATAAGAATAATACGTATAAAAATATGTTACTGAGTATCTCCAGTACAATTTGTTGTTCTATTAGGGCTCATCAGAAGGTAGTGAATCAGGCTGAGAATTTCATTAAAATCCTAGTGCAAATCATAATGGATTGTGAATTGTTCTTCAGTTCCATGCTCAGGTGACCAAACTCCAGCTTCAGCCCAGAGCAAACCCTGTGGACCCCAGATTGCCCCTCTCTATGGAGGGAGGCAATCCCTTTGCTGTGCAAAGAGGAGTCATCAGTTATATTTATTATAACCTTTCCTTGTTATAAACTGAAAAGTTAAAAAAATATACATGATTTGGTCCGCTCCCCAGGTCATTTTGTTTCCTACTGTTCCTGAAGTCTTCATGTTACCTTTTACAGACCAGTTCCAGAAGGAGGTATATAAAGTCACTTAGAGTTGGGTTGTGCATCTGCACCTATTGGGCAAAGCAGACTGTCAAGTAGAGCTTAATATGAGTATAATAATTGCAGCTTGACTCCGTGCTTGTCAACAAAATCATGACAACTTTTTTTTGGCACAGTCTATCTTTCAATAGTGATAATGTGACAAAAACATAAAGTAGAAAAAAATGTATTGGTTGCTGAAGCATACAATTTTGACAATTTCTTCGAAATTACTAACTTCTAAACAACACTACTCCTCAAATTTAAGCAACTTGCAGCCCACTATTTTTAAGTTATTTCATCAAAATAGCTAGATAACATTCTGAAATTAATTACCGAAGTGATGTATTTCATTTTTTTACCTTATTAGTCATCTGTGAGTACTTTTTCTTTACTTTAATGTTTAGAATCATAGAATCATAGAACTGCTCAAGTTGGAAAAGACCTTAAAGATCATCGAGTCCAACCACAACATAATCATACTACCCTAACTCTAACAACCCTCTGCTAATTCATGTCCCTGAGTACCAGTTTCGCTTTAGAAAAGCAATTTCTATAGGTTGTTTTTGTTTGTTGAATTGTTCATTTTTTAGGAACTCTTTTCCTCCATAATTAAAATGTTAAAATCTCCCAAACATTTATAGGTGAGAGCAACTGTGTATCCAGCAGTCAGAGTCACTGATATGCAGCCACGAGAATCAGAAACTCATGTTGCTGCTGGCAGTTTGTTTTTCTGACAGTCATATGTGCAACTGTCATTAATGATGATTGTTCATCTACTTTTCCAAGCTTTAAAGAAACAAGGAAAATTACACTATATGAAACATCCCAGACATGGGACAGATTTCTTCAATGCCATGTACGATCACAAAGGATAACTACCAGTCTGTTCAGCTGGTATTGAGAGGTAAAATAAAGTCATCCTAAAAGAGAGTTAATTTAGGGCCAAAGTGAACAACAGTTTACTCCTGAATGCACTGCATTGTCTTTGATTATTTACTCCTTTATGTATCTTGTAAATTAAGGGCAGGTTTTTTCAATTCTAATACTTTCAGCAGACTAATAATGCAAATTTGCAGTGTTTTCTGTATGTATCTTTAATTGTCGTAGGGATTTTTTTTTTTTTTAATTTCCTTTGTTGAAACTGGTGATCTATGTCACTATATGAAATATAAAATAAATAAATAAATAAATAAAATGTCTAAATGGATTCTGACTGAAAACAATGTATATACGAAGTCATGCAACTTCCAAATCCATACTGAAGTATTTCTGCAGGAGAGACATCAAACATGCCGGAGAACAAAAACCTCAGTGGATGCTCCCGGCTAACAGAAGTTACTCTTTGGGAAAAACTATTTGCTTTGTTGTACATGAAGGCTTTGTGGAAAATGGAGAAAACAGGGCCAGACGGAGACCTTTATATTCCGAAAGTGATCATTCTGTCCTTTGAGCAAAGAGCCAGGCTTGCTATTAGAACTTGCTTTCTTAGTTATGGCAGTAAGAAATTTAATTTTAAAAACACAGCACATTTAGCAGCTATTTAGGCTAAAGCCCAAGAAAGAAAAAAAGGCAGGCAGAAGCTTTGGGAAAATGTTATAAGTTATTGGGCCAAATATGTATATCATATATATGCATGTATATAAAGCATATATATATTTTTATATAGATATATACTGTATGTATATATACAGATATATATATACAGTATTTCTTGCAGTAAAAAATGTATGTGGAGTAAAGGAGGTTATGGACATACCCATCTACAGCAGGCGCACAGTGAGGCCGTGTCTGGGATCCACAGACCCGATGCGTGTGCACAGGGACTGCTTTCTGGGTTGCCAAAGCCCACTCATTTCTAACGCAAGTGAGATCTTCCACAGCCCCTTTCTCTGTCCACTGTACCCTGAGCTCTCTGAGCACGCCGGCTCTCCCTATTCATCCCTTCCCATTACAAATGTCACATCCCCATCTGCTGCCCCTGAGCTCGCTGTGCTGGCAGGCTCACATGGGCAAAAGCAGCAGCTGACGTTATTCAGCCCAGTGTGCCACACTGGCACTCCAAAGGCAATTACTAGCATTTTCTGCAGAGAAAAAATGGAAAAAGAAAAATTAATCAGAGCTGCTGCATGTCCATTTTAATGCCTCTAGCACAGACCAGGACCTACCTCCATCATCACCATGTCCAGCTCCTCACCCAGGCACAGTACAGTTTATCTGCTCGGGGTGACAATGAGTGCTTTTCTCCAGCCCACCTAGCTGGTGGCTGAATGATTGCTTTTGCCTCCCAGAACCCCCCGAGGAGTAAGCTATGCTTTCGTAATACCTGAATTACGTAGAATTTTCCTTCTGTCCC
>JAOWBP010054002.1:0-10302 GCA_028571105.1 Tragopan temminckii
AGGGAAGGGAAGGCTTTTTAGAAGATAGTTGTAAATCTGCCTTCTTCGCAAGCAACTGTGTATATTGTAAATAGGTATAATGGCCTTTTTATCTAAATATGAACCTAACTGCCTGTTACATGGGACTTCAGATTAACCACTATACTTTGTGTGGCATCTTTCTCATCTATCAACTTAAATATGAATGTTTAGATAACAACAACAACAAAAAAAAGACAACAGAAAACTCAAAGGCATTACGTGTATTTCTGTTAAAAATCCAGTCTGTGCACATTCGTTCTTCAGTTGCCCACAGTATCTTAATTTAAAAAAGGCTATTCATGGAACTACGTGGATTTTTTTTCAAAAGGAACCTTTTTTTGAGAATAGGACTTGGAGTATTTTATTCTAGCTGTAAGATAACCAGGAACTAAATTGTAAACTTTGGTTGCATTTTATACCAAAACTATTTACTGCCTCAGTGTTGTTCATATTTAACAAGGCCTGTTTTATACATATGTCAGAGCTGTAGTTTTGTTAATTACTTAGTGTTCATTAGCAGCTGATTCATGCAGTGCAAGAACCAGCTTTTACCTTCTTTAAGTCAGTGGCAATTGGCTTGCATACAGGTACAGAATGAATTTTCCTGTGCATAGAATTTTACCACTGTTGTCCCGTAGCTTATTTGGGAAAAAAAAAAAAATTAAAAAAAAAAATATGTTTGGAACAACGTCATCGTTCTGGAATGGGTTAGTGCTTGTTCTGCCAGAGATGCTTTTAAGAGCTGTCTCCGTGTGTCAACAAATGGCATGACTCTGAGGACAGTGGTAGATTTCCATTACCATTTTTAAGTTTTAAAATGAATTGAATTGCAGTATTTTTTTACTACTCTGTCACTTCTTTTGCACTACATGTGGGATGAAGTAGAGACATGGACATCCACTGGAATTGGAACACACTCACCACGCAGGCCCATGGACTGCTTTCTGAAGGAGGTTTTAACAGTGGGTTTGTTTGTTTGTTTTAAATATGTGTGTATATATTTTGTAAATGTGTGACAAACTGATCTAGATCTGGGTAAGTTCACATTGGGTTCTTCAAAACAGCAGTGTGGATGTGACCCAAAATAACAGAAGACAGGCAGCCCCACTTTTGCTCTGCAGAACATCAGGGTGTGTATTTGGCTGCAGACGGAGAGGTTACCCTGCACTGGCAGGCGTTGAGCAGACTCTGTCCCCAGGAAGAAGATGGTTTAAGCTGTTGTTGGAATTGCAGTGTGGGAAATGCCAGCCCCTCTGTGACAGTGGGTCCTTGTACCTTGGAGACCCACTTGTCTTCTTTTGGTTGAACCTTCTAGATCCATTTGTTAATCCTAACCACTTACTCTCTATCCTGGTATCACATGTTTATGCACTGAAGGTTAAATATGTATTTTGACACGTTTGTTTATAAAGTACGTGCTAGTCTGTAAAATGAGAAATTCCTGTTCTGGTATGTATACTAGATCCCCAAATGAGCAGAAAGGCTTTTCTAGAGCCCTTGCACACTGTTGAGTAAATGCAGGTTTGTTTAGGTTAGCTGACCCAAATAGATCCCTTCGGATCCAAACTGTGATAAGTAGCTGCGTTGCATGGCTCCCTTGGCAGATTTATTGTTGAAAATAGAAGGGGGGAAGCCCTCAGTAAACGTGCATGGAGTGCTGGAATATCTATATTCAGATGTTCTCTAACGTTGCCTTGACCCTTCCCAAAATGATGCGAAGCCAGCATAGTTCAGAAGATGGGCTGGTGGCCTACATGTTTACTGTTTGAAGAGAAGGCTCTTTTAACATCCGTTAAATGCTTTTAAGTCCTCAGAGATTCTCTCCTCTTGCCTCTAGTTTTCAAAACAAAACCGAATTTAAGGAAGAATTCTGTTCCGTGAATTGATTCCAATTAAACCCTATTCAAAACAGGGCTTCTGGCAGTAACTTTGGTATAACCTGAACATTAAAAGTAAGATCTGGCATATATGACTAACGTGGGCTCAAGAAGACTGTGCACTGTCAGCGATGATGTAGTTGGTCGTTGTTTGGCTATGCAGGCACATGGCACCATTGTCAATCTGTGCTTTTTACCTTTGGCAGCCTACTAAAATCAGGATCACTATTCCTTTCTGAGTCTGTAGCGTAGAGGTTGGACCACATTCGCGTTTTGCAAACCAATAACCACAGCCTTCTGACTTAATCCCTCAGTTGCACTGTTCTAAAACTGCATTTGTGCTGGTAGGAGGTGGAGGGGAAGTACCTCGCCTGCTCGTATTTCCTCTGGCAGCTGGTGCTGTGGGCAACTGCTTCGTTCACTTGGGAGTGGTTTTCTCATTGAAGCTTCTAATGCAAAGACTTGCTTTGTTTTCCACGTAAAAATGGGTTGCGCAAAAATATGCTCATGTACACTAACATCAGTAGACTGTATTCTCTGCAAGTACCTCACATGTCTTCTCCTGCCTTGTTCTTTGTAGTATACTTATTCATGTACTCTTAACATTCGTATGTAGTGTGCAACTGTAATGTCATGCTTACGAGAGGGGGCTGGCTGCCTCCAGCCCACAGTCATCAGTTCAATAGCAGAACACTTTAGATAAGTTATTTTGCACTTTCTTATGTATAAAATTGGTAGATACTTATATTTGCTTTGTATCATTTAAAGACTCCTTTTGTTTCGGTAAATGAACTGTGTATAAAATATTTATGCAGTTGAAACTGTTTTTAGACAGTATTTTTAATTTCAGCAAGTTTGGTTACTTGTTGCATGACTATTAACACAGCTGACTTTTTGTGTCAGTGCAATGTATATTTTTTTTGTCCTGTTATTAACTTGTAAGCCCTAGTTAAATGGCCATTTATTTGTACAGCATCGGGAGTAAATTGAAGATAACTGGCTAAGACTGGAGTGTGGAATTTTGTACTATATTGCAGAATCCAATATCTGTTTTTTGGTGGTTACGTAAAAGGCCTGACGATTTACTATCTAGTGTGCAATCTGTGATATCTGAATGTTCATTGTATATTTGTCTCCAATGCAAAAAGTTAGAGTAACACAGTTACAATACATGATTAAATGCAATAGTTCAGGTACTTAAGTATTTTTTTCATTTCAAATAAATACCTGCTATTTACCACCAAAAAGCTGTTTTGCATTTGTTGGAAATAAGCAACATTTGCAGCTGAATAAACATTTTTAAAATGGGAGTGGTAGTTGATGAGTACCATGTTTCTTTATCCTCTGGACAAGTAAACTTGTTGTTTGATATCATTTTACTTTCTGAACCCAAGTACAGTTATTGGCAGTGATGCAATGTAAAATTGTGAATCTTTTTTTTTTTTTTTTTTTTGCTTTAAGAGTGTCACTGTAGAGAGTGGGAAGCCAGCAGTGTTGACAGTGTTTTAGAAGAATAAGCTGTACTGATACAGAGAAGGCAGACAGTAAAGAATAATCTAAGTCACGTTCCATAAGGACATTTCAAGAGGAGGAAGTATTGAAAACTTAAATCATCTTTTTCAAGGAGAGAGGACAACTGCTAGAGCAGGACTTGACCTTATCTGGTGAGACACAGCTTAAGATCCCCAAGCATTGAAATATTTTACTAATGCTTAGAATCATAAAATGATTACAGTGGGAAAATACCTCTAAGAGATAATCATGTCCAACCTCCAACCCATCACCACCATGCCCCCTTCAACGCCTTTGTATAATTTTTTCTAATTTGGTAGTGCTGAAGGAGGTGGGATTTTGTTGTGATGGTTACTTGCATGGCAATGCTGGTTGCTAACAGTTTTTCTCCAGTTAAAAAACAGGCTTTGTTGCAGCTGGACCTGCCATGTTCCTTGGCTGATTAACACCAGAACTCACACTGCATTCTTAGTGCTTGTCAGTAAGTGATTTCTTTAGCTGTAAGACAAAAGTACCTTCAAGCGATGTTATTAACCATCTGTGCTTACTGCATTCAGCACAAACTGATTTCACAAAAGCTTTATGGGGTGGGAAGGGGGTGTTCAGAGTGTATTTAAGTGTGCTTTGCAGTTGTAGTTAGCCCAGCTACTCTGGTGCTGCAGAGCAAGTCACAAAGGAGCTTCAGCAGAGAGCACCTTGAGCCAGTAGAGCACTCTGGAGTCAGAGTGCTGGGTCTGGGGTTGTCAAGTAGAAATACCCTCTTATCTGCAGCTCCAGGCTGGTTTGTGCAGCAGAACCACTTGCTGTATGGTAATTCAGCATTTTCTTCTCACTGGCAAAATTGTGCTGGCCTTCTTCATGGATCTGTACCACATTAAGTTAGCAAACCTGTGCTAAATTTCATGCAGTGTTCTGAATGATATGAAGAACATGTAGTTTTAGTGCCATGAGTAATTTTTATAATTTTTTTCCGTCTCTCCAATACATGCTCCCACTGATTCAGTCTTTTTAGCTAGTGATCATGCCTTATTTCAGGAGTAGCCTCCATTTCGTTTCTTGCTGTAGGAGATTAATTCTTTTGAAAGTTTGCCAATGGCAGTGTGATAACTTGGTCAAACCTGCTCATAGGTAAAGCTTTGATGCTGAAAAACTTTGGCTTGGAGACGTCTGGCTACGTGTTTCCTCCTGCTTCTCTCAGTAATGCAGCAGAACAAACAGTGATGGAGTGGACAGGTAACACATTGAAGAGGTAATTCCTGCGCAGCCACAAAGCTGAGTTATAGTCTCCTTTGTTTGAATTGTCACCATTTGCACTAGCTACGGATTATGTTAAAAAAAAATAAAAAAAAAAAAAAAAAAAAAAAAAGGGACAGGTTTGAGAAAGGTTCAGTGCATTACAGTGGACATTTTTTACATGTTGCCTTTCTAGATATGGAAAAGAATTTTGTGCTATATATTTTGTAAACTTTCTTAGTATAAAATGATACTGATAAGATCTGTCAGATTAAGAAGTTATTGAAAAAGAACAAACTCCTGCAATCAAATTTCAATAGCTACTTCATGATTTCCTGTCTAAGAAAGGGTCTTCCCCGTAACTAGAATTTCAGTGATAAATGTGAGGAACACATGAAGATAAATGTAGATGGGCTAATGCCTGCTCTGGGAGGCCCTTGTTATTGCAGTAAGCCTTTCTCTGCAGCTGGTGTGGTTAGCATTCCCTTGTGATGCTCCTGCAGTCGGCTGGAAGCAGTTTCTCTAAGTGTTGCTAGTTCAGTTCTAGACTGAATTTGTTTCATTTCATTTGGAGCTGCAGCTCTTTGTGGTGAACAGGCTGCCGGCTTGTAGGGGACTAGCCCAGGTTGTGCCGTACCAATGGGATGCAGATGGGTGTTACTGCTAGGGATAGAGGCATAGTGCGTGGCTGTGCATTGCTGGACAGCCTGTAGAACTCTCAAGAGGATGACTGTTGGTCTGGTCTGTCAGCAGGGGCTCTTCGTGGCTGCCCAGCTTCACATAGGATGTGGCATTAATGGTAGGAAAGCATGTGGCTCTGCATGACAGGTTTCTCAGCTTTTTTCAAGGAAGAGGAAAGTGGGAGATGTTCAGAGTGGGTTGAGGCTTGCCATGGACAACACTTGCTGTTCTGAGAGCTGAAAACTCTGCTTTCCTCTGGTAAAACACCAAGGTTCTGTTGAGACTGAGTCTCAAAGAGAGGGAAAGCATGTGCAGGTTGCATTTAAATTCACCTCCCTGTCAGCTTTGGTACAGGTGCTGCTTGACTGTCTGCTGAGGGGTTCCTCTGTTCTGATTGCAGAGTCTCCTTTCTCTTACCCAGCGAGTGCCAGGCCACATGCAGCACCTCAGAATGGGTAGCTGGAGGATAGGACCTTGACGTGCTTGGTTCCTGTAGCAAGAAGTTCACCAGCAGGTTAGTCTGCAAATGCAGTGGGCTTTCCATGCATTGTTTGTGAAATACACCTGGGATCACTCTTTTCAGCTAGCAGGCACAGAGAGAGCTGTGCATGGAAAAAGCAAACCCAAGTTTCAACATGAGCCAGGTTGTGGCCACAAGCAGCTGCTACTTAAGCCAGCTTTCCAGGGCTACCCAGACCTGTCAGAAACCGCATGTTGTCAGCTTTTAGTAACTTCTGGATCAGCTGCTGCCTTGCAGATTCTGGGAACTGGAGACTTTGACAGATTTTATTTCCTGAAGAACAAAAGCCCAAAGGCTTAGTGCAGACACTCTGCATGATGCAGTCATGGGGTCTGCTAGTTATAAGTGATTTACTCATAATGTCCAAGGAGGAGAGATGTCTTTGATCTTCCCTGGAACTGGTTCACATCTGTAAGCAACACAGGTCTGCATCTTCACTAGTAGCTCATAGTGGCATTTGTTCAAATAAGCAGGAAAGGGTTGAAATCATAGAAATATTAGGAGCAGGAACAGAGAGCAATTTTACAGAGGAAATGGTCTTAGTAGAAATTTGTATTGGTGCTGAATTGCAAAGAGCTATTTAATATATTTACAGATAACTTGTGGGGTGTGTGTGTTTAAAAAAAGAAACAACATCCAGCACTGGGGAGTCTCTGTCAGATGTTCAGTTTAGGGGAGGGCTGCAGAGGGCTTAAAGCTTCTCTGAGTGCCCCCTGCCAGAGCATGCATTGCTTTCTATAATGCCTGGCTGCTCTCCTCTGCTTGTCCTGGAGACATATGGCAGGGAACTGCCGTGCTGCTGCCGACGCACAGCCTCTCCCCTCCTGCCGGTGTGAATTAACCAGCAGGTCACAGGGACACTCATTACGGGACAAATGTTCCGATTACAGAGTAACCTTTACAGAGTAACGCGGTAGCTATTTCCCAACTGCTGCCAAATGGTGAGGAAAGGGCAGCAGCTTAAAGCTGTCCAGCAGGTTTCTTCACCTGCTGCCTGAGCTCTGAAAATTTACCTCCAGAAGCAGCAGGACCCTTAGCACTGTGTGTTCAATACGTGCAGGTATCTTAAAACTGATAAGGTCCTAAACGAGATGAGAAATGGAATGGCAACAAAGGATAATGAAAAAGGACTTGCATTAGTCCTAAATGGGAGGGAGTTCAGCCATAGGGAAGTGTAAGGACTTTGTTCAAGTCTCCTTCAAAGAAAGTGAAGATAGATTTCAGTTCAGCTATAGGAACAGTAAAAATTAAAAATAAGTTGTTGCATTTGCCACAGTGTTGCTTCTGCAGCAAAACTAAAACTCTTGGCCAGTCTTTGCTTCCCCACCTTTTTTTTGCTTTTGAGTAACTGAAAAGTTCTGAATTAGTAGAATAATAGAATCACTAAGGTTGGAAAAGATTACTAAGATCATCAAGTCCAACCATCAACCCATCCCCACCATGACCAAAACATCTTCTTGTGTTGAGGAGGGTTCAACTTGTTTCCTTTCACTGTGTCACAGAGCAAAATCACTCTCCTTGACAGATACTTCAAGTGCTTTCCTGGTTCACAAAATAATAATTTAAGGCAAACTTGCATTTAGAGAGATGGCATTTTGATTTCTTGGTATTGTAATATATCAAAAATATATGAGTCTGAAATATCAAGTTAGAACACATGGCCCTGATGAAGCAAAGCTGTAGTGAAGGCTGACAGAGCACAGAGATGGCTACTTTGCACCACTTATTGCTGGTGAATGCCTTTGTGTCGTATCATATCACATCACAGAACTATAGAATGGTTGTGTTGGAAGGGACCTTAAAGTCCACTCAGCCCCAACCCCCTGCTGTGGGCTGGTTGCCCCCCACCAGCTCAGGCTGCCCAGGGCCCCATCCAACCTGGCCTTGAGTGCCTCCAGGAATGGGGCATCCACAGCTGCTCTGGGCAGCCTGTGCCTCAGCACCCACTCATTGAAAGGCAGAGCCTTGGTGAATGTGTTTATGGCAGAGGCAAAGGCCTGGGGCTCACAGGACAGTCATGGCAGAGCCTGAGAAACAAAGTTTTGGTGGTTGGCAGCGTGGTTGGAAAAGAAAAATACATTCATAGTGAAAAGCCAATTCTTTATTTAAAGGTCTTTATTTAAGCATTTCAGTACAGCCTTATCTGTCCCACTGTAGATTTGAGTCACAAATTTGAAGACAAACAAATGTTTAAAAAGAAAAAAAAAACTTCAGTAAAATGAAGTAGTAGATTAATTATGGTCACTGATTACACCAAAAATAAACATTAAACATCACGAATTACAGACGGTCCTAAGGCAAAGTATGCAGTGAATGTACACAATTGCACTTCAGTCTGTAAAAGTTCTGACACACTCCGCTGCCCAAGCACTTAACATGCCAGACAAAGGGGAATCTCCATTAGTACCTCTGCATTAAGAACAGGAGAATAGCAGCTTCAGAACTAGGAAACTGCAGGGAGTGCTATACCGTATGCTCAGCTTATTGGGTAAGTGACCAATGGACCTAGAAGTGCCTATGTGATTCTATTCCACAGAAATTAATATTAAACCAGCATAACTTGTATCTGTTTTGTGCTACTGCTTTAGCTAGAAACCTCTGTGCCTTTGAAAACAGCACGTTGCATGCTGAGACAGAAATGCTGATCCACTATCTGATTCCTCCATCAGCAGGAATCCTGCAGTAAGCCCCAGATCTTCAGAATTTTCGTTTCTCTAAACTGGTAAAAAGTGGTAATGTTGCCAATTTCTCT
Organism: Tragopan temminckii; assembly: GCA_028571105.1. Classification (NCBI taxonomy): domain Eukaryota; kingdom Metazoa; phylum Chordata; class Aves; order Galliformes; family Phasianidae; genus Tragopan; species Tragopan temminckii. Next base: position 8,597 of record JAOWBP010054002.1, read on the forward strand.
CTCCACCCTTATTCTCAACCACAAACTGTGCTCCACAGTTCTTCACCAACCCTGAGCTTTTCAAACGAAAAGGGATTGACTATTCAGAGGATGCTCTATTAAAGCTGTTCCAGCCCCTCCCTCCTGCGGCGCCTCTACCATGAGAAACAGCACTGGTCCAGAAGGAGTGTCTAGGCAAGGAAATACTTTTGATAAGCCGTTTCCATTCGCCTTGGCATGGCTTTACTCCTTCAACTTCATACTTCACACCAGGGAATGCCAGTGCCATACACCTACGCTCATGGCTCACTCTGCCAATGTCAGTGCCAAAACAGCCCCGTGATTAAAATGCAATTCCTGTGACTTGCCCTAATGCTTCTTCATTAAGAAGTATCAAATTACAGAAAAACCCATCACCCAGGAAAGTACAGGTTTTTTCTGATGACTTGGAGAAAAACAAGGCTTGGTGCAGATAAATCTAAAGGGAGATGACTGCCTTTGCAAGAAAAGGAGGAGCTGCTGTTTGGGAAGAGAAAGATTCTGGTAACAGAGGGTCTGCACCAAAATGATGTTTCTGACATACTTGAAGTCTGGCAGTGCACAGTGTGAAGGCAGAAATTCATACAAACCAGTGTGAAAGCGACACTTAGCAATGGAAAGAGGAATGGGTGGACTACTGGGCCACTTGGCAAAGCAATCTGCCTTCACTAGTAGCTTGTTTACTTCAGAGACAGATGCAGAAAACTGCAGGGAACAGCCAGGGAATAAGAAATGCGTCTTTGTAATCTCCTGTCTTATTGCTTTTTAGAAAAACCAGCTCGTATCTGTTAGATGAATGTGCTAATTTATTTGTGACATTTATTAGTAGCCATACAAAGTACCTGCAGGTTTTCACATACTGGTAAGCTTTCAACTTCAGTGTGTTCTGGTGGTTCGCAGGCAGACTGCTCTCATGCCAAACTCTTTCTTCCCATCCCATTTCAGTCTCTATAGTCCAGTGTCAGTAGATGCACGCCGCTTTGCTGCAGCACATAATTCTGAAATGAGCCCTGCTTTGAGCAGTAGGCTGGATGGAGGACATCACCATGTCCTTTCCAACCACAGCTTTTCTGTGATTGTTTAAAAGCAGTAATAGGAACTGTCAATGTATCTTTACCTAACCGCCTTCTATTTTGCAAAGCTTTGTCTTATCCCTTCCTTTCTAAAGCATATGTGCAGCTATGGATGGACCCTTCCTCTGAGAGGACAGTCAGTCTGCTGGAGGAAATAGAAGCACCCAACCGCTTTCATTCTCTATGAAATTAGGCTACCATAGAATCATAGAATGGCTCAGGTTGGAAGGGACCTCAAGGATTACCAAGTTCTAACCTCCCTGTCACAGGCAGGGTTGCCAAGTGCAAGATCAAGTTGCCCAGGGCCCCATCCAAGCTGGCCTTGAACTGGATAGGGATAAAACAAAAAAAATGCTCCCAAACTCCCTCGAGTATAAAAATTACTTCTATTTACATACTGATCAGTGCTCAGAAGCTACTCCATCAGCCCAAGCCATTCCTCAGAGCATCTGCAATGCTATTCATTGCCACCCTGCATTTGATACCATGTATTCAGGTTGGCAAGTACCCTGCACAGCTCAAAAAAATCAGTGTATACTTGTTATGAACACCTCGCGGGAGGGAGGGGGGGGAGCTGATATCTTCTGTCTGGCTAGCTGGATGGAATGGCCAAAC
>JAOWBP010054003.1:0-10299 GCA_028571105.1 Tragopan temminckii
ACTGCTGAATTCTTCATGAGGGCTTGAAATTCACATTCATTGTTACAACTCAAAAGCAGCAGCAGAGTTTTGTTAAAGCACCCATTCAATGCATGTTTGAATTTAGCCATCTGCAAGGATGAGATTTGTCTGTGTTTTAGACATGTCTGTGTTTTAGAGATGTGAAAGGAGGAAACTAACATTGAAGCGTGGGCAGAGGATAGGGACTAGTTAGCAAGATGGAGTAGCTTGGAAGCTTGGTACTCTGAAATACTAAACAGGACTAAGCAGTAGCCAGTATGATTTAAATAGTTCAATGTCAAATAAGGAAAGGCTTTAAAAAAAAAACTTACAATTTGTGTTACAATCCAGGACATTCTGTTGATTTGAACTGCTCTTTTAAGTCCCTCACGGCAGCTCTAGAGCCAGGAGGATGGGCTCTGCAGGCCATAACCTGAGTGTGCTCACTGGCACTGCAGCAGGTAGGTGTCACAGGCTGCAGAAGAAAGAGAAGCTGTGGTCACTCTCTGCCCAAGGGGCAGGCAGCAGTGATTCCCAGCCTCCTGGCAACAAACCCTCCCTGGTCCTACGCCCCACTCACTGTCCCGGGGCCGTGTCCCTGCATCACTCACCTCTGCTGCTGTGTTCCCTTGGTCAGGAACCCCACACTCTATTGCTGTGTGTATTCAGTCACCAGCTTGGGCCTCCATCACCTTCCATTGTTCAGTGATTTTCTTTTCAACTGGTGATTTATTTAGAAAAATAAAATTTGCAAATTTCCTGTTTCCACAATTATTTACCTTCCATGAACTATTTCCTCTCTGAAATTAGAGATTTTTTTTTGCTGTCCTGGTTTGGATAGAATACAAACTGGTGGTAGTCTCTACAATAGGCTTGCCTTTTACACCAAGTGCTGATATAACAGCACATTGTTAGCTTATGCTTTCCTATGAAACCTACTCTGTGGGACCTGCTGTAGCAGGGGGTTGGACTGAATCATCTTCAGAGGTCCTTTCCAATCTGTTCAGTTCTGTAATTCCCCAATAAGTGTAACAGAAGGAAATCCCAGCCTCTGCAATTTGAATGGTAGGAATAAGATTTACTGGAAATATGCCCTTTTATTGAGAAAATTATTAAGAAACTAGGCACGTGGCTCCCATGCCAAAGACTGGTCCAAAGGAAATGAGTGTCACTGGAATACCAAAAGCAGCTCAATTTGAGTGGTTTGAAATAAGTGGTTGGCCTGATTCTTCCAAGACAATTGCTTGGATCTAAAGGAATCTCTACATATTTATACATAGTCTGTAGGAATTAGACTTGAAATCATTTAACCTCTATTCTTTATGACCTAGCCTGGAGGTTCAGCAGCCTCCATAGGCATCTCAAGTGCCAAAAGAGGCACATAATGACAAGGGGAAGTTTTCCACTGAGGGTGGTGAGACCCTCGTACAGGCTACCTAAAGAAGTTGTAGATACAGGATCTCTCAAGGCTAGGCTAGATGGGATCCTGGGCAGCCTAATCTACTACCCATTTAGCAGTTAGGAATCCTGCCCATAGCAGAGGATTGGAACCAGATGAATATGAGGTCTTTTCCAACCTGAACCATTCTATGATCCCTGTCCACAATCACAGACACCTATGGGTGCCTTCCAGTTCAGGATATTCTATGATTTTATCTGTAAAATTAGAAGCATGAGAATTACTCCAATTAAGTTTTGTTCCCATTCTCAAATGAGGATAATAACGACAGTTAATTTGTAATAATGATTATAAAACTACACATGAGAACAACATAACTTCAGCAAATGAGAAGTACAGTAAAGTAAGCATGCATAATGCCATAATGGGATGATAATAATTTTCAGCTACAGCAAATGAAAATGAACCCAAGTGCAGCAACCATAAATGCAGAAAAGAAAAAGAGCTATTTACCTTTAAAAAGCCTCAGATAGGCAGGGATCTCCAGCAAAAAATACCCTTACCTCCACTGCCAACCCTTAAATGAGGTCTGGGAAGGAGTGGATCCTGGCTCCACCCCTTCCATCACTCAGGTTCATTGCACACACCTGAGCTCCCCTGGGTTGGCCCTATCTTCCCATCAGATGTTCAATCACTGCTTCAAGCTGTGACTTAGCATTTCTGCGACAGTATATTAAATGGCATCCATACAAATTGAAAACATATGAAAAAAATATAAAAATATTAGGAATTGCATTTATGTTTTTCTAATGCAATCATTTTGGATAAATGTTATAATCTATGAGATTATAAGTGTTTTGTTTAACTGGAGATGTGGCCCTTCTAGTTCATTGTAAGCCTTAGTAACCCATCAGTGGGTGAGAAGAGTTTTCTTGCTAGCCTCATTTTAATGTTGTAATGTATATTATAACACAGATATGGAAGCTGCAATAAGAAATTATTTTGTAGATTTCATCTATATGGAGATCTAGTTATTCATGCACAATCCTTTATGCTTCCTGTTCTTAGTTATACTTGAGGATAATGGTGTTTTTCCATTACCTGTTAACATGGCTGGGAGGTTTTTTTTTTGTTTGTTTGTTTTGTTTGTTTGTGTTTTGGTTGTTTTTTTGGTTTGTTGGCTTATTTCCCCTGAAAAATGTACTAATGCACTCTGACTGTGATTTCAGGATTTCTGTTTGAATCTTTACGAAACATTACTGTACGGGAACTGTTGAGTCATGGGCTGAACCACTGATTGAGCACCTGGGGAAAGGATCCCGTCAGCCCTGGGAGCACAGGTGAAGGTAGTTCAGCTGTGTGAGCAGCAGGGGTGGAGCCTGGCTGCATCTCTCTTAGACCTCATTTAAGGGCTGACTGCCACTGGGGAGGGTCTCTGGTTGGAGATCCTTCCTTGGTGCAGCTTTCCCCTGCAAAACTAGCATCTTCTGATATGGGTGAGCAATCTTCTTCCCTTCCTTTAAAGCACCTTTCTATCATGACGGTCTTTCTGTCATCACACCTTTGCTGTAACGGCTTTCCCTCTTATTGATCTGTCCAACTGCTACAGCACGCAAGGAGGTTAGTGGGAAATAGAGTAGGATAAAAACTTAAGGTATCAGCTGCTCTGAGATGAGGGTGCATTGTGAGCTACATGAATTTGCTTTGCATTTATAGCGTGGTAAGGACAGGCACATACATAGTTACAGTGCGTCTGCTGGTTTACTTTGTGCAACGCGATAGTTGGATTTATAAGAATTTATGCTGTTCTTTGTGATGATCAAGCTCTGTTAACTCATATCCCTCAGATGAAAGCTGTTCTTTTTACTGGAAAAAGAGCTGTGATTTTAAGCCTTCTATGTTTTCATGAATTTTGAGGAATCTCAGCATCTACTCATTTCATATGAGCTGCGGCTGCTGAATGCTCCTGAAGATTACTCCAAGAATTCAGTATGGTGAAATGTTGCTGAAAGCACAGTGTGTTTTTTAAACACTTGTCAGTGGTATTATCTGAAAGATGTGATATGAACCCCTTTTAAGAGGCTACTCAAGCTCTAAAACTGTAGGCAAACTGCTTTAGCAGGACCCAAAGGAGCTGGAGGTCCTTTCCAACCCTTATCATTCTGTGATGCTGTGTGAAACAGACATTGTTCATCTGTTTCCTTTTTTGAGAGAGACAGGTTAGTGACGTGGGTGGATTAAAACGAAAACGTTGATGTGGTGCTTTAAAATTACCTTGTTTGTAAAACCCATTAAAAAAAAATGTTCTTTTATTCTAAGATGTTTTTGTCTGTCTTAGAACTTTACAATTTAGATTTTCTCAAAAATATATGTGTTTGCATCCTTCAAACACTTTGAAAGTAAAGGTGAGCCAGACAATTCTGCATGTATTTATGGGTTAGGATTCCTTGCAATGGGGAGTTTTTCCCTTTGTATCAGTCTTGAAAATGTAATTGTCCAAATGTTGGACCATTGTCTTTCTTGGAAACTGCTCATGTGATTTAGGATGAGGAAAGAAGTGGCGTCTGTAGGAGTCAAGTGGCATGATATTATTAATCTTTGGATTGCAGCATTGTATTTGTTTCCATCACTCTATGTAAACTAAGTTCTTAGTAAACTTCGGTACTTCGGTTCATACGTTTTTCATCTGAAGAATTTTTCTTGGTTTAACTGGAGTCAGTAACTTTTCCCACTCGGTTTCTTTCCTGACCAAACTAGTTCGATGGATACTTTAGTCTTCTTCCAGTGACCTGTTTGTATTTCTCCCTTTTATGGTCTCCATTTTGTCAAACTAAGGGACAGTGTGATTAATGAACATTTAGAAATCTCACGCTCTGTCTCATGGTATGTGCTCTTATTTCATTTTTTAGTGCTTTTCCTGTAGTTAGAAATAGTCTCAGGAATGTAGCATATCTGCAGATGTACAAATGGGTGATGGAGAAACCAGTTGCCTAGTAAGCCCGACTTTCAAGAATTGATAGTTCAAGTTGTTGGAAATATTTTAGGGTATTATTGAAGTAATAGTATCCTCTTTCCCATTTAGCAAAGTGGACTGTTGTGCTTGGATGTATTTCTGTTGCTCGTACACCAGCCCCTGGAAATGGTTTGCAGTTCTTTCAATGCTGCCTTTGCTCTGTCTTCAGTTGTTAAGCTGTAAGAAATAAGCTACAAGAAAGGCTGCTTTTTTATCTAGGAAGTCAGCAGGAATAAATGGGTGTAGTGCGGCATCCCTCAGTGAGGCAAAGCATTGATCTTCAGCTTCACTCATACAGGTTATCAAAGAGATGTCAAGTATTAATGTGTTTAGGCCATCAGCGTACGAGCATTTTACTTTTTCTTTTGGTTTTTTAATGATACTTGTATTTCTTGTTGTCTTAAAACAGCAGTTAGTTTGCAGCCAGATGGAAAAACATTTGCATTGCTTTTCTGAAGACAATAATTTTGCCTCCGTTCTTTATCTGAGTCATATTAGAAAATATAATAACTGGCTGCCAAAAGATTTCCTTCTGCAATGTGTTCTTGGGAGTTTTTCCTTGTATTGCATGAGCAGTATCAGAAAGTTTTATCTTCTGTTGCTGAAATTGAGGAAGGCTCCCACTATTTATTCTGCAAATGACATTTGTAGAGCTCTTTATTTGATGCTTACCTCAGTAAATAAAGTTTGAAGTTTCATAGAGGTGATGTCTGTATAGAGGCGCGAAAAGGTGTTCCATATCCTAGAGGGAATCTGAGGATTAAATTGGTTGGGTGTTTTTGTTTTCCCTACGTTGTAGTGGAGCCCCTGTAGTTTGTGGCTCAAACTCAGAATATCTTTCTTAGCATATTTTTGGGATGGACATTTGTGAGAAAGGCTTGTCTCAAATCTGCTTAGGTTTGTATGAAGGGAAAATTGCATGCAGCCTTCTTCCCAAAGGATATGGAGTTGTGCAGTAGATGATTCACTTGATGGCAGCTAATGAAGTACGCAGTGGCATGTCAGGACACTTGTTCTGTTGAGCAGTGTGATCTCATGGTGCTCATGTTCACAGTACTGTCATGTCCTCATCTGGTATGGAGACTTGAAATTGTGTTGTTTGTTGGTTGTTTGTTTTTCTTTTTGCAGATGTTCACTGAGGTTTCTGTGTTTGTGTCAGTCTTGGGTGCTGTTGGTCTGTACTTTCAGATTGTTGCCTGGAGTATTTGTAAAAGAGGCATGGGCCTCTGAGTTGTTCTGTTTGGTACTTCTAGGTCATAAAATTGCAGTAGTTCATAAAAGTGCTTATCAGACTAGAACATGGGAATGGTTGGAAGTGACTGTGCTAACAGGCTGTGAGTTGGAGGAGGGCTGTGCTGTGGAGTCCTTTGTCTCTGAAAGTTTCTAATGAAGTCTTGGTTTAGGCCACATGAAACAAGAAGGCTTTCTTTTCTGGTTTTCAGTGTGTTCATTTCTCCACATCTTAAAACTGCGCTGTAGTTCCTCAAGTGAGATACCGGTGTTCAGAAACACATCTAATGCTGGAGCTTATGACAAAAGTAACTGGCGATTAATTAGAAACTCTAAAATGCACGTATCAGGAATCCAAAGAGCACCATGAGGATTGTTTTTAAACTTGGAAGGAGGCTTGTGCAACTCAACTGCCTTTCCAGTGACCAGAAGCGTGAGTTACAAGTGTGTAGCAGAACGCTGGGAAATGTCGTGATCTGTGTTAGAAAAATAAGCAGAAACTCTTAAGTTCTGGAATTTATGAGTCTTCACAAGTACGCTTTGGAGGAACAAAGTGGTAATAACGTTTAAAGAGCAGAATAAGTTATTAGAGTAGTTTCCTTCGGTAGTCTTATGGCAGAACCCTTGAACTTTCTGACATTTATTTTCAGTAAAATAGAATGTCTCAAGGATAAACCCTGTGTTTTTTACAAGAAAGTTCTTAGAATTTTAGTTCTCTTCCTAGCTCACAAGCTGTTGTAGTTATTCTCTTACCTTCTTCAGTATCGCATCTCTGTTGGAATTAATGCCCACAAAACGTAAAAGAGAAAATGTGTGTGTACACCTCAGCCACCTTTGTGCAACATCTAATGCCAGGAGGATGGGTTAAACCTGAGTGGAGACGTGATCTACTGAAGCAGCTCAGGCACACGTATGTGTTCTGCTCTGCACACCAGAATCTTTGTCAGACAGGTGAAGAAGGTAGTTGAAAATAATAATTTATTAAACTCTTGCTTTTAAATTTTAGAAAGAGTATTTTCCAAAGACCGAAGATATAAAAGCACACAAGAACTTTGTGTGAAACTTAACTCATTTTAATAAATTTGAGATGGTGTTTTAAGAAATAGTAATGGCAGTTGAAATAGTTGTTTTAAACTAATCAAAATGCATAGTTTATTTCCTATTCCATTAACGTGTATAGAAGACTGCACTTTGGTGTCCAAAATGAAAAAAAATCACTTGTTCAGAACTTTTCATGAGTAATAGCAGTGCTTTAGGGTTCCTTCAGGAGCATAACAAAACCCACCTGCACGTAGGGAAATACCTGCTTGTCCTTTGACGTTGTTGGTCGGTGGAAGATAATTTTTTTTAAAGCTTTAAGATAGCTTAATATATATGTGTCTAGTTCTGGGTTACTTGATTTCTGGTTCTGTTTAATAAAATGTAAGCTGCTTCATGTATCAGTGAATTTTCCCAGTTAGAGCAGAATTAAGACTATGCTCCAGAGGAGACTTTACAGAACTTTTTTCTTTTTTTCTACTATATGACATGTAACAGGTACATACACACGTATATCTGTGTAACTAGAAGCTTGCATACAGTGCAGCCTAGCTGAGAATCTTTGGAAATAGATCCTATTTTGCATCGTATGAAAGCTTGAAGTTCGTTCTGTGTGCTTTTTTCTTGGCACTCACTATAATATCAATGATTCTTCCTCTGTCTGAAATATTTATGTATTACTGTTAGAGCAATGTATTGCAGTTCTGTTGAATGTATATTTGTTTTTTCTTCTTTTCAACATAGGGTTTTTCAAACTTCAAAGTACTCCACAGCAGACATCATATTGGGAGCTATTCAAGCAAGTGAACACTGGCCTGAAGAGTAAGAAATGTCTATCTTTGTTTTAAGGCTTTCTGGAGAATCTGCTTGAGAGGACAAATACGTTTTAGAATAAGATCGTAAGCGAGTGCTTGTATTATATGGTAATTTCAGTTGAATCAGGTTTCTGCTTTTTTACTGCTGGATTCTTACAGCTAGGAGAAATTACCTGCTTTGCGAGTTTTCAATTTTCCTTTCTTTTCTTAAAAATATATATATTTTGTTGCCTCTATTCAATTGATTCATACATTGTAAGGCCTTTATATTATAGCTTTGAACTACATATTTTTAAACAGAAGTTTAGGGATCAAAAATAGATATTGAGATGCTGCGTAATACATACTAGAATGAAGTTCAAAATAACTAATGTCTCGATGTGAAGAGGACTTCTGTGTAATGGGAGCTCTGTGTGACATTACGTGAAGTTAAAGTGTAAGAGAACCACAAGAAGGAATTTTTCTTCCTGTTCTGATACAATTGCTGTTGTATTGTGTAGATGATGAACGTAGATCAAAATATTTTTGTCAAAAATTTCACCTACTGGGTATGTGCATATTGTGTATGAATTTGGGGAAGAAAAAAACCTGCTTCTTAAGTGTTCCTTTTAACTGAGAGTGGAGACCATGTAGTTCTGCAACCCTAGAATAAGTCTTTATGTTATGGAAAAATAGAAGAAGGGTCAATGTAATAATCTGTGTACTAAATAACACTCAACAAGAATTTCTACTGGGACATTGCAGGCTTTTGATAGCTGTCATAGGCAGTTTGCGTCTTTGACATAAGTTACAATGCTGTCTTAAAGATGTGAATAAATAATCTGTGTATTAAAATCTGCTTCCTGATGAAGTGATACATATATCATCTTTTATTTTTTATAAAATTTAAAGATTGAACTATTAATATTCTAGCTAAGGTGCTTAAGAGTTTGTCACGAAGGTACTATTATTTAGGGAGAGGAAAACGCATGTTCGAAGAACCTTTACATATCCCCCTTCCTCTAACCAAACTTTTTCTATTAAAGTGTCCAATGTTTTCAAGTCTATTTTCGATTAAAAGAGACTCTTGCAACAGTGAGATTTTCTACGTATGGACAAGGGCAGGAGTGGGGTAAAATTGTTGTGCAAGTATGCTCCCCTAGAAAGCTGGTGTCAGTTACTATTAGGAAGTACGTCTGTCACTGTAATAGCAGAAACTAAGGTTTTGCTTTTCAAAAAAGCAAAATGTGTGGAGATATCTGCACATACAGCTTTAAGACTTAGCACAAAGCCTAGATTTATTTTTTTTGTTTGGTCTTTCTTTTGTGTCCTAAAGTTGTTCTAAACAACTTTATTATAAAATTGGTCTGGCAGAGACTATGCCTCTCAGTCTTGCAGAGCTGTGTGGGGTTGTTTCTCTCCCCAGGACTGTCCCTAAAATATAGGCACTTTACTTCCTTATTTATAAGACATTTATAACATCATGGCTACTACTGGTTATAAATTATTTCTGCTGCTCTTGTTTTTATGATATCTATTACATAATTGAGTTCTGAATAGCACATTTGCATAATATTGTAATTTCAAGTGCAGCGTTTGTGTGATTGGTTTATCGTGTCTCGTTTTCAGGTCTCTAATAATGAGGTACCCATCTGGAGTTAAAGCGCATCTCTGAACTTCTTAATTCTTCATTAAAGGGATGTGTTCTGTATTCATGGGTAAGGATGATTTTGGTCTTTACTTGAACCTTTTTCTTAAATTTCTTGTAAAATGTTAATTATGAAGATGTTGTCCGCTTAGATCCCGTGGGTTAATTGCACACTTAGTATGGATTGTTAGATGCGTGTGTTAACTCTTCATTTTTGACCCAAGCTAATCACAAGACTTCCTTTTTTTAAATACAACTGATTGTGGCACAGAAGTTGCTGCGTGACTTTCAGATATCTTGCAAATGTATATAGAAAATTCGGTGATACACGTTCTCTTTGGTGTGGTTTTGCTTTGTTGCTCTTCAGCAAAGCTTCTTCTAGAAAGAAGCTGTCCCATACACAGTGCCTATCGATGTCTTTGGTGCTGATAGAAGTTTGGTATTAATTGCACTGAAAGATACATTTCATTTACGTGTGAAATATTGTGTATGTTGGCTGACTTGAACTTCTATGAATGACCTTCACAATTAGCATTTTTTTCTTCTAAACATTTAGTATTTGTTCTCAGGGACTGCTTGCTTCAGAAGGAAGGAGGAGAGATATTAGAAGGGAGTTGTGCATATGTCTTAAAAAATAATAATAATAATAGTTAGGTGTGTTCTTAGTCAAACAGACTACCTAATTAAACTTTCTCTTAATTTTAGTGATACCAGTGAGATGAAATGCATTTCTTCAATCCTTATTTAGCTATAGATGCCACAGCACTATGGCACAAATACTTAGTACTTTGAGTTAGATAATAAGCCAGTTCATCTCTAATGAATGTCCAAATGTTCTTTTTTATCTTTTACACTGCTTGAATTTTGAGGCAATTGTGCTCTCGCTTTGTGCCTTTTAATCTTAACATGCACACTGATCTTTAAAACTGTAATAGACTATCATTTATATTGGAGCCGCAGTGGGAAATAACTTTTGTATTTAATTTACTTCTGCTTTTGAACACAGCAAAAGCTTTAGTTATAATTAAATCTGACAAATAATGATAGTGTGAATGCCATATTTTTATTGTTGGAGAGGTAATATCTCTATCATTTATCATTTATTCAGCCTGGAGAAGAGAAGGCTGCGGGGTGACCTAATTGCAGCCTTTCAATACCTAAAAGGAGCCTACGTAGA
>JAOWBP010054004.1:0-10298 GCA_028571105.1 Tragopan temminckii
TCTTCGGAGGCAGAAAGGTCACAGCAGCAGTATTCTATTTTTTAAGGCTCAATCCTCAGTACTACGTATATAATCTTCAGTTCTCTGTGCTCTTGATCCTAACTAACTAGCAAGGTATTGAAATTAATCACTCTTTCATGTTAGCTATGGTTGCTAGTTTTCTTGCTTTTGGTGTTTTACAGAATGTTCTGCTTCACTTTCCTACATGGAAACTCTTAAACCCAACCTACAGGTATTGCAGTTTGAGAAATCCTTCTCACACAGAACAAGAGAGAAGGTAATTTCTTCATTAGTTTCTTACTTTATGTGTAGGCTTGATCTCAGTTGTTATCCCCAAATATGAGTTGAATAGTAAATATGAGTGCTTTATAGAATCTGGAGCATAATCATGGCAGTATTAAGGAAATTTTTCTTCATATCACAAAGTCAACTAAAAGCTGCCAGAGCCAAGCATGAGGAGAGTCTTCCTACTGAGAATTTGTTGGGCTCTTCTATTTGTATTATTCACTGATATGCTTATTGAACACTGAAGTTACTTAATGTTTTAGGAGGCACTGTATTTTCTTGAAATCTATTCATCCCAGAGGGCAGAAGATTCAATTCCTTCTTTTTACACTACTTAGTGTAGAGTAAAAGCAAGAATTCAAGGGTAACAATTTGAGAGGCTGGCAGTGCGTACTCTCTTGAGATTAATTGTTGTCTCAGGTTGGAGATATTTGCCACGTATTCCTTTATTCTGAAGTCCTTTTCTGTTTTTGTTTTAGCATTTCAATTATACTGAGTAATTCTGCCCTGATAATAGCTTCTCTGAAAATAGATGTTGTTTGCTCTTACTTTATTAGCAGTGATTCCTGATGTAAAACGCTGTGGAGGATGAGAGATTGGTAACACAGTAGGTTATTTATTAGCTGCTGCAGTAGAGGAACTTGGCAGAAAACCATTCCAATCTACTGATTGTTTTATGTTTTGAGCAAAATAAGCTTAGTACTTCAGATAAATTCCTAGTTAATCTGAGTATTTTCATTCTTCTCTAAAAGAATTCCTAAGAGCATCTTCTTTAAAGGCTATATTTGCAAGATCTCAAAAGAGCCTCCCATTTCCTTCATCCCCATTCTGTAGCTTTTTAGCCATTTTCCCATTCTTGGGTCATTCTGGACATTGACTGTGCTTCAGAGGACTCTCATTCACTCACCTTTCCTTTTGCTTCTTTCAGATGTATAGAACTTCATGCCTCAGATTCGATTTTTCTAACTACCACCTCTTAACAGTCATCTTTGCTGGTCCTAATGGCTCAAGTCCTCCTGATGCATACTGAGAATTAATGCAGGTTAGTTAGCGGCATGCAGAGAAAAGGTGCACTTCTTCAAGAAGATGCTAGTATGTGCTCTTAGAAATTTGGTGAGGTCACTCAAGTCAGACTGCAAAACAAAGTGTAGTCATAGTGTAGAGCCTGAGTTGTCCTGCAGCAGTCAGTCCTAAGTTAGTATGGGCATGAATGAGAGAGTATTTGTGGCAATGTAGACCTTGATGCATGGAGCCATCATAACACTTACACAAGATTTCCACTGGGTTTGACAATGTGCACTGAATCACACAGCCCCACAGCTATTACTGGTACCTAGGCTGGCTGAATACTATATGTGTTTACATCTTTGTGAGCAGGATAGTAGAATAGATGTGTCATGAAACTGGCAACAGTTTCTGTAAGAACCATCAGAAAACTGTGGAGAAAAGGCTGTTTTAAGGACATCTCATTGTTCTGTGACAAAAACTAAAGATTTTTCATTGAAAAACCTAAAGAAAACGAACCTTTTCACTCCAGCAAATAAAATACCAGGAAAAAAATATCCAATCAGCTGTCTGAATTTTATTAAAAATATTTATTTGTTTTTCTTGCACCTACCTCTAATTCATTTATCTCCCATCTCACCTCATGCCATCTTATTCCTCTTACAACCCTCACCATGCACTTACCATATTCTTTCAGTTTATTAGCTCCTCAGGCTGTACCAAATGCTTCTTATCTCACTCCATTTTCATGTGCTATCTCCAGCCACAGAATGAATTTCCTCACCTGTAAAGATTTACACCATCTCAGTTGTTTCCCAGTTGTTTCTGAATAATCATTTTTTTCTTATGATCTTCAGACTTAACACCTGTGGTAATAAACATAATTTATTCTTTCATTCATTAGATTCTTATTGCCCCCCAGATGATCTTGCTCTTTACCTTTCCTTTGCATTGTAAATTCCCTATGTATTGGTTCTCTAAGAATTTATAGTGCATCTGTTTTCATGAAACTGCGCCTGGCTTTCTATTAATGATATTTGAGCTGATTTGTTTGAATCTATGGCATTGAACAACGGTATGACCTTCAAACATGCTTTGAAATTGTGGAGTAAGCATTCAGGTTGATAAACAGTTTTCACTAGAATCATCAAAAAAAGTGATTTTACATTTTGTGTGAGGGAGGAATATACTTACGATATTTAACTATATGTTTTGAACATAAGATTTTGATCTGATTTTGAAGATTAAGAAGTTAATTTCACTTTAATACCAGATTTGTGACCATTTCCTTGCTAGATCCAAGTCTGTTGGCACTGTTCTGGAGAGGAAATATTGCTTATGTAGATCCATTTTTATATGAATATGAAAGGGCATGAATATTTCCAGAATATTAATGACATTTAACTCTGGTTATAATGTTATATTATACACTGTGCTCTCATTTTTTGTCTTCTCCCATTCTCTGCTTTTTTTTCCCAAAGCAATAGAAACTAATAAATCTTAAAGCCTGGATATTTTTCTTGCAAGAGTTGAACCAGAGCCAAGAAGAAAAGGAAGAGTCTTCTGACTGAATGATGTTCTGTAACAGAGGTGTTGGGAGTAATTTGTTCAACTCATGCTAAAACAAACAAACAGATGCTCTCTAAATTTTTTTTTATACTAACAGTGTTTCATGAAGTGTAGAGCATAAACTGCAGTACTATCACTGAGGAGGATGTCTGTAGCTTATTTCATTCGTTTGATGGCATTTTGGTACCTCACACACATTTTTGAGAGCTCCATTTCTTTTCCAATATGGAAGATTTTCTGTTTGTTCACCAAGATGCCTTTCATAATAAAATAATATATTTTCATTTACTAATACCAGAATTTTCTTCCATTATTACATGCTCCTTATTTTTCAGAAGTTGGTGTAAAATGGAAAAAAACTCAGGCAACAGTTATAAACCCAGAAATCCTACATTCACTTTGTGGAAAATAACCTGGGAACAGGGACTTAGTCACAATACAGAATCTATTTACCAGTACTCTAGTACAGCATATGGTTTCTTACAAACAAAAAAATAATTTCATAATGGATGAATGCAATATTGAAATTGTATGAATAAACTTCTGATGTTAAAATGTCTGATAACATCATTAAGAATTTTTTATTATTATTCAGATGTTACTATTTGAGAATTGGTGTCATTAAGTCAAACTTCATTTCTCTACGGTTAGAAGCAAGAGAAATAACCCACCTGCCTAACTATAAGGGCCTCATGTTACGAGACACATGCTGGAGTATCCATAGTATCTGCTTGGGACTGGCAGGTATTAACTTACACCTTCATGAGTCTTTTTAGGCTGAAAGTTGGTGATAGGAAGACTATCTGCAATCATTGCATGAGATATTTGTGTTTACCATGATGTGGAGTTAAGATTAAGACAGCTGAATAGTTATGTATGTATGAACAGAGTCTGTAGCATCCCATTACAGCAATTGGAGATACAGTTAGAAAGGATTAGCTCAGGTGCATAATGTAAGTGCGTGCTGCAGTTGGAGATGACATATATCACCTGATATCACCTGGCTTCCAGTTGCTATTCAGGAGCATGCAGTATTCCATGGCTCCTTCGTTCTATCTGTCAGTCCAGCTGCATATGCAGTGAATGCCCTTAACAGCATTCAGATCTAATGCTTAAGCAACCACATCCCACACAGTGAAGGCTACAGACTATTCTGCTCATCAGGAAGTTATCTGTCTAGCTCTCCACTGACTGTTTTGATTATTGACTATAAAAGTATTGTTGATTCAGTTGACCACACACGTAGGTAGTCGGAACCACTGAGGTTACCTTGAAATATCTGAGACATCGGGGATACCTGTGTGAGCTCTCAGATATGCCCCTGCATTCTAGACTGGTACCTGAAAGACAAGTGGATTTACTGTAGCACATGTAAGTGACATCAGGAGTCTACATGTAAGCCATGGCTTCAGTTCACTTTAGGTATCTTATTCTGTGAGTTGAATTCAATCTGCACTGTGCATCTCACTGAAATAGACCTATTTTATTTTATATGTTAAATCATACATATTATGTTGCATTTTTCCTTAAAAAGTAATTGAATAATGCTGACTGGTGCTAGTTTTGCTAGCAGTACTAGTTCTGATTGGCAAATAGGTTCCTGAATAGCAAGTGTAAGGCTAAGAATACTTATGCCTTCTTTTTTTCATCCAGTATGACTGTACTCTGTTCTGTGAATGAAAGGGCAGAAAAGTACCAGCCTTTGGCTGATATCATAGATGAACAAGCCAACATACATTGCCTTCATTATAAGCTGCAGCAAATTGAATGCCCTACTCCTGTAACATAGGTACAAATTATTTTTCCTCACACGGTACATAAAACTTTATCAGTTTTTTTTTCCCCAGAAGTTTGTAGACTATGTATTTTGCTAGTAAATAAAGTTTTTCTTATGACATTTTGAATTGATCTGATTCAAACAATATTTGAGATCACTAATTCTTGTGATCTTGAAAGAAATGGAATGGAATGGGCCTTAGAGAGCATGTAATTCGTCTGCCATGGGCAAGGGACATCTTCCACTAGATCAGGTTGCCCAAACCCTTTCCAACCGGGTTTTGAACACCTCAAAGGATGAGCCATCCACAGCTTCTTTGGACAACCTGTTGCAGTGCCTCACCACCCTCACAGTAAAGAATTTCTTCCTAATGTTTAATCTAAATCTACTCTTTTAGTTTAAAACCATTGCCCCTTGTCCTATCACTTCACTGTCTGATAAAGAGTCTCTCTTCAGCTTTCCTGTAGTCCTTCTGTAGGTACTGGAAAGCTGCTCTAAGGTCACCCCAGAGCCTTCTCTCTAGGTTGAACAACCTCAACTTCACCAAGAAAAAAAGGTTTTAATGTTATATCAAGTGTTTGTATGAATCTGTAGATGCTAGTAAGAGAATTAAGTTCTTATGTGTTTAAAATCTGTTCATGTGTAGTTTATGTGTTGCTGTGGTTCTTTCAGAGAATAGTACATTTCAGTGACAGTTTCATTTTTCATTTGTATATATGAGCTGCCACTGGAAACTTGTCTACAGGATTTTTTTTTTCTTGACCTCACTATTGTCTCTAAAATATATACGTGTAAATATATATACAAAGGACTGCTTTGTAAATATTGTCTTCTAGGTCTGTCCACAAAGTTTTCTTTCAGTCATTCTTCAGCATTACTGTTACTTAGATTATATTTCTGTATTTGCTTTGATTATATTTCTGTATTCATCTTCAACTTCTGCATAGCTTCTCTTCTCCCTTACATGATGGACCTTTTCTCCTGCCTTTCTCCCAAATTTTCAAATGCAGATAACTTTCCCTTCTCTTCTTATTTATCTTCAGACCTTTACTTCTGTTGTGTCCAACTAAACTTCTCAGAACATCAGTGAATTTGTTCTATTTAAGTGGTTAATTCCTATTTATTTCTTTCCCATCTTCACACTGGAAGAATTGCCCTGGTTCTTGCAACCTTTCGTTTTGTTACCAGACCGCTCCCGTGGAGGTTGTGTTTTGCCCCATGGTCCTGGAAGAGGCAGCTTCTGCTATTTAACATAGTCCTCTCTCTTCCTTTGGTTTGCCGTGTGGCTGGAGAATATCAGTAATGCAGTCTATATAGGTGAGTTTTCCAAGTCTGAAATGAATGGGTTAACGATCTCCCTCACAAAGATATTGGAAGTATTAATTATTTAGCACAACTCATTAACAGCTACTGCAGCTCTTAATGATTACTTACTACATAGTAGAAAAGGTTTGCTCTCAGTGACTTTTTAAGGATATTGGATACACTTCATCCAGATGATTATTTCAACTGTAAAAATTTTAATAATTTGGGAACCATTCAGAGACCTTACGTAAAACTCTGCCTTCTGCTGAGTCAGTTGGAATTCTGCTCTTAACATCCCTGATGCCAGGATCTCATCAATTCCCCTGTGACCAGCTGCAAAGATAGTATCTATCTGCAGCAATCTAGGGAGGAGAACTGCAGCAAGACTGCAGTGGTGCTGGTAACTCTGTGTTGGATAATGGAAAGGTACTGGGCAATAAAAAAGGATCAGAAAAATACTTTAAAGAATCAAGGAGCAGAGAAAGGTGTAAAGGAGGAAATCAGCCTTTGTTAACATCTACTGGAGGCTTATCCAGCATGAATAAAGATTTGCATTCATTTTGGCAGACGTGATGGTGCTCTTTTGACTCACAGTCAGCAGAAATAGAAATGCATGGCAGTTGTAATTGCTCAACATTGCAAGTGATAATTTAAATATTGAGGTTTGTTCTAACAGCTTTCAAGTATGTGCTACTCCGTGAGTACTCTGGATTTTAGCTGCATGTAGTGCAGACTAATTCTCTCATAAGGAAAAAAAATATTGTCAAACTTCTGATGCTTTTAAGTATTGGCAGCTCTCCAATAACTGTAATCATAATGTTCATTTATGCAGTACCACAGCCTTGAGTTGAGGTTTTAATCATTTTAATTAAGGGTATTATTTCATTCTAAACTCAAAAATATGGGTATAATCAGGAAGTACGGTGTTATCTTTGACATTGATGTCACTATTGGGTTTGCCTTCATATGCACCATTTATCAAGCGGAAAATAATTGCTGTTGATGGATTTCTGTTTGTCTATGTTGCTTTTAAAACTAAGAATGTTACAGTTTGACTATGTAAGGTGTTCCCTGTGAGAGTGCTGTGTAGCAGTGAGCAGTTTCTGTGTCTGTGAGGCCAAACTATGTTTATCTAAGAGATGCTATGTACCAAGATGCTGCAGTTTCTACTGGCATTGTTTTCACTTAGTGAGAGGCTGAGACTTCTCAGTGCCTTTTTATAACTTTATAGCTTTTTCTGGTTCCATAGCCTTTGCTCCCTCTGTCAGCTTTCACACAGATACTGCATCCCTGTTAGCAATCATTTCAGGTATTGTGCTATTTGCAAAAATAAACTGATTCTTTGTGACCATAGTAAATATCCTACCCTAGGAATTAAGTCTCAGTCTCCCATTTTGGGTTGGTGGCCTAATAGCCCTTTGTGCTTTCTCCTGCTTTTAGTATATGCTGCTTTTTTCTTCTGCCCCAATGCATCTTTCATTTAGTTGAGCGAACATCTACTGATCTGTCCATACCAATATTATACAAACTACTGATTCTCCAGTGTCAGACCTGCTAATTGATTTTACTTATCTTACTTACTCCTGATCCTTTGACCCTAAACATTGGGCAGACTGGTTGCCTTCCAGTCCTGTTTGGTTATTTTCCATTCCCACTGCAGTACCATTTAACACCTGGAGCACTATTAGTGACTTAGTCTCATCAGAGTTCATCAGAGACCATTGACTTTGTCATTCATTCTCTGCTTATTTGATAGCTAGATGTGAATACATACCTCTGCTGTAAAAGTTCTTCTGCCCCACAGACCACTCTCTGACTACTGATTTGCTGTTTCATCTCCATGTAGATCTACAGCGTCCACCCTAAGAGGCAGTCTTGGTTCCCCAGCTCATCCACCTTGCTGCTAATGGGAGAACCAGTATGGAAAGGATCAGATGTTGCTTTAAAAGATTCTGACATCTTCACTAGGTGATAAAAGATGAGAAACATTACCTAAATAGATGCTGTACCTCTTTGGAAAAATGCTTGAGATAGGTCAAATGATAATTATTTTAAAAGAGGTAAGAGGGTTAGAGCTAATGTGGACCATCACAGTGTGCAACCAGCTGTATATCATGAGTTAACTGAATTTTATCTTGCTTTTCCTTTCTTAATCCTAGTTCAAAATGTAGACTTCCAAATATTGTATGACTTCGTATCTCTTTCTACTGCAGTTTCTAGGTAGACCAATTTCCAATAATAGACACTGGAAAGGATAAAAACCCTATTTATCATACAACATCCCTGTACAATTCTTTGTTTTCTGGAGAACTGAGGGTAAACCAAGGTAAATCTTTCCTGTGTTCTACACGTGCTTTCAAAATAAGATGCTTGGTGTTGAGCACTAAGCTGTGGAAGAATTTATCCATCTGTTTCATAGCCTGCTGTAGCAGTCTTTCTGTAAATAGATACTGGTAGTAACAGGTAGACTTTAAGCTGCCCAGCCCTAAGATTCAGATAATTATTCTGAACTTCCTGTCTTCATGGCAGTGCAGGGTAGCTGGTAGCTGTCCCAGCTTAAAACTCCCTTGCTGTTGCTCGTGCCTGCATCATGTGGTATCCTGAGGGGATACCACAGACCCTGTGGGGTCTGTTTTACAGAAATTCGTACTGCATGTTGCATCAATTCCCAAACGGTATAAAATTCTCTGTTATGTCATATCTGATTTATTTTTATATTCAAGGTTGTAATTTTAATACATCTGTTTTCCTGCCCTGTCAAAGCACTTTTATCACCAAATCTCATTATATCCTTACTACCTGGTGACTACAGCATATTGCAAATAAATTTTCTGTACGCCTGTTGCTTATTTATGAAACATATGCCCAGTGTTTGTCCAATGCTCTGGAAGCTTCTCAGAAGGCAACATGCAGCACCTGTTCTTGGTTAAGGAAAGGGCTGCTGATTCTATCAGAGACCTATTAAGGATCCCTTTGCTGCATGCTCAAAACTCCGCTGCTGAAGGGAAGAAATAAACCGAATAACATTTATTGATTGGTTTCATTGATGGATGTCTGCCTAGCCACTATGTTGTCCTCATTCAAATCCTTCCTCAGGATTTTTCAGTGTGCTACCATGCATTCACAGTAGAGCAGCTAGCAAGTATTGGCTGCTTATGAAGCTAATCATGAACATTTCCTGCTACACTCTTCGCACTGTTTGTGATTTTCCTTACTTATTTCCTGTCATATATTTAATGTGATTGCAAAATTTGTGGATTTAATCTTTTTCCTGTACAGGTTCACAGCTCTAAATACGTATAGATGCATCCCTAGTATGAGTAAATATTGTTAATAAATTTCCAGCTTGCTTCAAGAAGGTGATCTATGAGAGAGCTGCTAATTTCATCCACAAGAAATATTTACTGCTCCATCTCTTTGGGAGAGCAGCTTCTGTGCAAACAGATTTAAAATCTACCTCAAGATGACTCACAGATCATCACCTGTTTGAAGAATTCCCATGGATTTGTGGAACTGGGACTTGCTGTCTCTCCAGTTTTATTTAGGGTCTTCTGCTAGCTTTATGGCCTAATTATCTAATACAATCTGCCCTTTGATTTTCAGTTAGCAGTCATTCTGAAGTATTTTTTAATGTGTATTATTTTCTTAAAATTCTTGAAAGAAATGTAATTTATTCTTACTGTTGCTGTTTTTACTAACCCATTGTTAGAGATATGGGGCTTTATTTAGATAGAAGAATGTTTGAATGTAAAAAAGATTTTTTAAAAGTCTGTTAATTTTCTGTAGGACCACTGTAGTATTACATATGAGGACACAGAGACCAACGAAAGGTAATGTAAGAAATGACTGAAACTTGTGTTCCTTTTTCAACTAGGATAACTAACGTTGCTGGGAATGTGGTTAGAGAGTTTTAGAGGGTCCTTTGCTGTTACTGTGCATTCTCTTTTACATTTGAAGAATCTTTTTTTTCTTGCAGTTTCCTTCTTATCTAAATCCTTCCCTAACAATATTTTCCTTACCATGAGGCTAAATAGCTTATAGTCAGCCTGATCCCAGAACATCCACTGACTCCATCTGAATTTTCCATATAGAACAATTCCATGGTAAGGTGTTAAATATTAAATTCACAGTGATATGCTACTCTGCTCTTGTGAGGCCCCTTCTGGAGTACTGCATCCAGGTCTGGAGCTCCCAGTACAAGAAAGACAGAGAGCTGTTGGGAGAGGGTCCAGAGGAGAGCCACGGAGATGATCAGGGGACTGGAGCACCTCCCCTACAATGACAGGCTGAGGGAGCTGGGCTTGTTCAGCCTGGAGAAAAGAAGGCTGCGGGGTGACCTCATTGCAGCCTTCCAGTA
>JAOWBP010054005.1:0-10297 GCA_028571105.1 Tragopan temminckii
ATTCTGTTTTACAGTGATTTCTTCAAGCTGGTTTATCAACTGACTAATGTTACGCATACATCATTGACCAGTAAGAATTTTCATAAAATTTTGCACATGAGAAATGCATTGTTCAGAAGTGATGAAAAGTTCCAGGATGTTTTTATATATATATTTTTGAGACTGCTGGTGTGCTTCGTGATTGACGTTGACTTTTTTGTCGCTTGTTTTTTATATTTGTATTGTGTAGTATGAGTAGAGTTCCCCTGCTTTGCTTACCTGGGAGGCTGAGACTTTTGTGGTTGGAATAATTTGTTTATGCGTGCCAGACGACTGGGGATTGACGGAGGACTACAATTGGAGCTAGTCAGGCAAAGTGTAATTCAAGTGTGAATATTCTAAATCCTTGCCTTTAGGGATAGAAAACTAGTCCACGCTCACACTGAGCAGAAGTATGCACTTAAGCAGACCTTAGCCGGCAGAGTATTTGGAGGGACAGTGCAGTGTTACAGCTTTCCCTTAGAAGGTGACAGCGGTGAGGTTTGATAGTGGTGGCATCCATCTCTCTTCATCAGTTGATCTCAAAGTACTTGACAAAAAGGATCTGGCAAAAAGCATTGGTTCTCTTACTCTTGCTCTGCAGCTCTGGAGAAGGAGGTCAAGCTGTAACTATTTGGACAGAAATGGCTGACATATATTGCATGGGGGAATTCCTGAAGGAACCTTTTATCCTGCTGGAAAATACCAGTCCATGAGAAACAATGCTTTGCAGAAACATGTTGCGTGTGATGAAAAATTGGTTTACAGAAAAGTGGTTTTGAGAAAACTTTGGTTTTATATTTTAAAACGATTTTATTTCAGTTCTAGCATAAAATGTAATAAAGACATGGAAATATGAAGTGGGCAAAAATATATATATATTTTATAGAATTGAACATATTAAATAAATCTGAAAGGATTTAGAACCCAGTTTCTTTGGTTTGGGGTTTCCTAAGGGGTTGGGTCATTAGTTTGTTCTGAAGTTTCTCATAAACTTAAACTAAAATATTTTGACTTATTTTCCAAAGGAAAGACATTCACAATTGTGAAATGGGCCTTAAAATAAACAAGCAAATAACTAGTACAGCTCTGCTGTTAAGTTCCAATACCACGTTCACAGTTCTGCCCCTGCTTCTGCTTTGCTGTGGGAAGATGATAATTTATATCAGCTGTTTTTCTTGGGATATTGTGTTTTTTTAAATGCAACTTGTGAATCAAAATCAGTAGAATTGGGATACTGCTGCTCCTGTTCTATAGCATTGTGCCTTTCCCCATTAATGGTAGCAGCGTTTAGCAGGTGGATAACAACACCAGTGATCAGAGTGCAAATTGAAGTGGAGTTAGGTGAGAAAGAGAATAAATCTTACATGAAGGAAACAGACCCAGGTCTGTGTGAGTAGATCTGTGCAGACTGCAAAGGAAGCTAGAAGTAATTTTTTAAATAGACAGAAGTGCATAGAATCAAACTGTAGGAATGCTGGTATATGTTAATGTTGCTTCTCTCCTGTTTGCAAACTGATAAAATGGATAACCAGTTTTGCAATAGCTGCTTTTAGTGTATATATCTTAGTCTGTGTTTTTTCACATTGTCTCTGAATGTGAAACACCGCTTTTAGATTCTTTGTACTTAATGGATGCTGTCTTAGATTGGAGGGCAAATACCTCCTCACCTCTAACATGGTGTGATTGCTTAAAACTTCATTTAGGCGTATCATGCTCATATGTGGCTTTTTTGCAGATCAGAAAGAAAAGGAGATAGTGGAACATGCATCATTGTTGTGTCAGAATTTTTCTCCTTATCCAAACATTGCATTCTTCTTCTTCTTTTTTTTTTTTTTTAAATTTGCAGATAAATCTGGTGTTTTAATTGTGAAGATCTTAGAAATGTTTGAGGAGTGTATGATACAAGTTGCCATCTGCCAGCAGCTGGAAGAATCTCCTGCTATCATGTCATCCAAAGACCTTGTCATCAATACAAGAGAACCAATAATCAAAGTCCTTTTTGCAAGAGAGACAGCAGCTCACCTGAAGAGTAGGCCACAGGATGTCATCCACATCTATCCCCCATGGTAAGTAGAGAGAGAACTGGTCAGACTTGCTGTAGTGCTGCAGAATAAGGGGGCTGCAGGTATTGTGCTTGTCGTATTGCTGTAGAAAAGAGCTTGGAGGGTACGGAACAGAGCAGTCTTGTGGTTGCTCATCTGTCTCTGCCAGCCTAAGAGACTTTGACAGATACCTTAAAGATAGCTGAGATAACAATTAAATGTGTAATTTAATGCCTCTGGTGTTGCTCGGGGCTTCAGTTTGACTTTCACTTAATATTTTTGTGTTTTGAGTGATAGAAAGGCATGAGCAATGTCTTATCAATGGTAAGGCCAATAAAGTACATACTTTCTCATTGCAAAGTAGTTCAGGAATGCTCATCTGTTGCTGTTAGTGTGGGTATAATGTTTCAGTGGACAAGTCTGTATTAACTGTATGGCACTCAGCAAAGGCAGTGCCAGCTCAAAATGGGGAAAAAATAAACGAGAGATTAACACTGCTTTCTTATGAAATCAGTAAACAAACTCTGATGGTTTCACATTGCTGCTGCTGTCATGTCTTCAGTTCTCCAAATCTCTCTTCAAAGCAACTAGTTAACCTTTTTTCAGAACTCTCTAAAATGTTTGGTCTAGCTTTGTGACTTTCCTAAACTGGGTTAGTTTCCTGGTTTTAAGGGGTAGCATAGAGTGGTGAGATTTGTAGTAAAGTAACTAGTTGTTAGCACCTGTACATGGGAAGGTCTGACTGTTTAATGAAAAAACATCACTAAATTTGTAAGTGGAGATATTACTTCTCTCTCTCACACACATATTATTAAATAGGAGATACTTTTCTTCTAATGGATCAGCATTCATTATCTGAAGGTTTTTTGGTTTTTTTTCTCCAAAAATTTTTTTTCCTATTTTGCAATGGCCTATATTTATTTATTTTTTTTAAGATCTTAAAGCTATCTTAAGATAGCTACAAATCTTTTCTGGATTCCGTAACTTGTAATTTCTCTCTTGTTGAAAGAGATCCAGAAATTAAAGGAATATATATAATGTGGAATTCATTGTGGCTACAGATGCAAGTGCTGATAGGTGAGATGTAAATACGTCAGTAGCCAGAGGAATACAGCTGGATAGAAATAAAATCCTGCTCTGATGTGTCGCTGGTTTGTTTTGTTTTTTTTTTTCCTTCCAGTCCTCAAGGTGCTATTGTTTGGTCTCATTTCCCTTTTCTTTGGAGCTTCATTACATGCTTTGAACTTGTTTTCGTTTCCTCCTACTTTCTTATTATGTCTCTCCCCTACTTATTTCTACCTTAGTTATGTTTTTCTCTTCAGGTTGTTTCTATACCACAAGACACTGCCACGAAGCTGTATCTTTTTATGGAGATTTTGGACCTAACAAAGATTTCAGTAACAGCAAAGCTATTTTAGTTAGGATGTGACTGAAATTGTTTTTTCTTTTACTGAACAGTTGCTATTGGTAAATTTGCCATGTGTAAGTCTTGAGTTGCTCTAGGTTATTCCTTGTGCACTTGGGGAAGATGGAACTCTGCACTGATAAAATCATTTACAGACAACAAGCGTCTATAATGGTACAAGTGCAATATTCTCATCTGTTTGAAAAATGTTCTCAGGTGCTGTGGACATAAAAACTCATTCCTGTATATATGTGAAGAGTATAAAGTGAGATTTCATGGGAAAACTTCATTGCTATACCGCTTCTTGGAGTGTTTTTCTGTTTGTTTGTTGGTTTTCTTAGTAGGATGGTGCTTTTAATGTAAGCCAAGGGTTATTTCGTAAAAGCAGAATGTTTTGGCATGGGGCATGTCTGAGTCTCCAGAGCTGCTTTCTGGGCTCTGAAGGCACTTTTTTACTAATCAAATAGGGACAAAATTTCATGATATCTTATCTTTAGTCCTGTTTTCTATTGTTTAGGCATTATCTGAATGTCAGTTGTCTCTGTTCACTCAAAGAGAAGTGAAAATAAGTTGGGCTGGATATCATTAAACTAAACCTATTGGCAGGAGATGTGGGGGATATTTTTGTTTTTGATTATTATTTGGCACTTCTAGTTTACATTACTGGGAAATTGGACTCGCACACGCAGTGGAAGTTTCATCTATTACATTTCCAAGTTTCTATTCTCTTGAACTCTTGAGAGCTCTTAATGCTGAAACGTAGTTTCTATTACTTTATACTGAATTTGTACTTCTATTGCCAAAACCAAATACTGCGTGATAGAATGCTCTCCTGGAGTATAGGATTTTGTGATGTTTTCAATCTTATACACCGTAACTATGTTCTTATACGTATGTACTTTCGTGCTTTCAAATTATATTCTTGAGTAGGTAGGTAAGATAGCAGATGCATGGACTGCTGGCTTTGATATGTGGCTGTGTTTCTAAGCAAAGCTTGAGTGCATCATTTTAGAGTCTTTTCAGTATTAGACTTTGCTTTTTTAATTGTGTATGCTGGGAACTTAGTGCGCAGCTTGGTATGTGAGATGTCTTAGACAGGAGACTTGCATAAGTACTTTGGGAGGTGGTGTTTACATATTTGTTGACATGATTGTTGATATTTGATTGCATACAGAATCTCATAATACTTAAGCACTACAGTGCAAGCCGCTTAAATTAAAATACAGGCAGATAGCCAGTTGTAAGTATCTTATCAACTTGGACATTCCTCATGAGAGTGACCCTACTGACATCAGGGGGGATTTATTTAAGAATTTGTAGGGTTGAGCCTGGATTTTTCTATAACTGTACATGGATTTCTTTATATCAATGCCTAGTATCTTAGGGCTCATAATATGCTGGTCACTTGCTATAGGGAAAACTCTGTTAAGCTAATTAACATTTTAAAACCAGTGTGTCTGGTGGAACAAAGAACTCAGCTGCCTGTCCTCTGAGCTGTCTGATGTGAGCCTGCTCTCATCTGAGGCTGTACTGAGGTATTATTTCAATACTGTATTTAAATAAAGCTTATTAACTTGGATGCATCACGTGCAAGCATGTTGCACATTTGTGGCTGGAGGTGGTTTGTGCTTGGCCAGCTAGGAATACAACAGACAAGAAGTCAGCCCTGACTATGCAGGTTTGCCATTGATTGTCCTCACAGTGCCTGAGCAACTTCTTGAGTTAAGAATTTGAATGATACTTCATAATTTTTACCAACTTACTTTGAATCGTTAAGTGTTTCTAGCAGCTGGAAAAGAAAAAAAGCTTATTGCTGAGTACATATGCATTGATTCCTAAGCCTTTATTCACTTCACAGAAATATGTATTTATCAAAAAGTGAAGACTGCTTGGCATTTCCAGGGCATGTAAGAATGGGAAGAAAGGCCTCTAAGTTCCACTGGAGATGATTTTATAACTTCAATACCTAGGATTTTTTTTTAATTATTGTTTTTTGTTTAAAAAAAAGAAGAAAAAAAAAAGAAAAAAAGAATACAAATTAATATACCTAAAGAAAATGATGTGGAGACATGAGTGTTCATTTTTCAGTGTACAGTAGAGCTTGAGGATAGTTCCCTTCAGCCATTCCAGCCTCCTGCTTTATGCTACACCTGCTGTCAATTATTCGAGATAAATTGACCTGAAGAAAATAGTGCAAATTCTTTTCCTTATTAAATTTAACAACTTTAAAAAGTTTTGTGTGTATTTCCGAAGTGAAACTATTGTAGGGATGTTGATATTCATACAAAGAGTGATTTGGATAGGCTCAGAAATCCATCCATACCAACTAAACAATGATCTCTAGCTCAGGAGGTTTACATGTTGCTGATATCTGGATGGCTGGGAAAGTATGAGGAGGAAAGTACCTCTTTGTGCTCTTATGTTGTCTGCAAACACTGACCGTTAAGAACTGCAGAAGACAGGATTCGTGGCTGGATAGCTGCTATTCTCTGTAAAAAATTCTCTGTTTAAAAATAATTTATTTTAGGAACTCAGTATGGGAAGTATATAAAATGCTTAATTTGATGACATCAGCAAGTAACTTGAAAGTTATACTTCAGTTTCTCTTAACCTATGAAACCATGGGGATTCGTAATTACTCAGATTTGAAAGTGTTCCAGTGTCTGGTGAAAGTGTTCAATGTGAACTTCTCATTTCTACTTGTGTTACACTAGAATTAGGATCTCCTCAATGAAAAAGCTTTTAAAGACTTCAAATTATTATACATTTACTGCCAAGAAGAGCTCACACAAAACATCGCTACAAATCAGCTGATGTAAAGTAATGAAACCTATAAGGAGAGTTCTTTAAAGTGGGCCATTGATATAAATGATGTCTAAGCAAGCTCTGAACAAGTTTATGTATGGAAACAATCTAGCTTTGTGAACTTAAGCATTCTACTGCTTTAAAATTATCCTTTGTATGCTGGCTAAGCTGTTTCATTGGCTTAACTGCAAGACCTAACATAAATGGATATATCTCTGTGATTTTAGCACTGTCTTAATACAGTATCTTACCTATTGCATGGTCTTAACATAGTCTTGATGAGCAGTAAGAGTGAGCTAAAATTCAGGGAACTAAAATAGGTATTTTCAACCAGTGTAACTGGTGTTAAAAAGAGTTTGCCGTCCGTTTGATGAAGACACAGACTTTTTATCACTGCTGCTCTCACTGGTCAAGGGAAGCATTCAGGAATGCTGTTAGAGAATAACTCACTACCACTGAATCATGTGGAAGTAAGGTCCTGGACTTTGTATGTTAGAGAAATACAGAAATGACCAACTGTTGTTCTACAAGAAGTCTATATCCTTTCCTTGTTCCACAGAAGTAGTAATGTAAACATGAGTTAGACATATAGAAATAACATCTTTTGCATAAACTCTATTTCACTACTTGCTCCCCAGGGAGGCTGCTTCTTTGAATGCTTGATTGATCATTTAGACAAAAGTGATGCATGTTCACCGTCTTCTTTTGAAATCTAAGCATTTATAAATAGATATCTGTATGTGCAAACAGTTGTACACACAAATATTCAAACAGATGAAAAAGGGAGGAAAAGATCAGGATCTTTTATATCCCTCCCATCAGAAAGATGTTAGCTCTGTCTTTACATTCTTTCTTTGAAGATGTTACAATAGCAGAGCGGGAGAATCCTGATAAGCGGCACAAGGCTCACTTAGAAGATAAAATTCTACAAAACTTCAGAGTTGTAAAGCCAGTGTGGGCACTATGTCTAAAGTATATATGGAATGGCCTTCGAGCCAAAGATCATATCATGTCATCTGCTTGGAAATACTTTTCAGAGATGCTGCAGTTGTGAAAATCGAAGCTCCTTTCAGAAGTTGAGACAGCTGCAGGTTTCTTGCGAGTATTCATATTTTTTGTTAGGATATACATTTCCTAGTACAATCACTCAAAAATAGCTGAGTTCTTAAGAATAGGAATACTTATATACCTTTTATGAATAGAAAGGTGTCTTTAACAAGCTTTTGATAACATTTCTTCAATACTTTTGTTTTATCCGGTTTGATAGAGTAGTACTTAGGGTTTACTCATTTTTTTATTTTTAAAAATAAGTTTGCTCTTTTCTATCCCCTCATATGAAGTTGTTTCTGTAGAGCTGCTCAAGAATATCTTGTTTTATACCCTTAAAAAAGATCCATTTCTTAGTAGTCAAATCAATGCATAATTATGTCCCTTCATATGAAGTTAAGTTCTAAAATGACGTATCATAAAAGTACAGACCTACAAAGATATTTGATTTCCTGGGAAGAACAGTTCATTTGTGCCATTTCTGTGATTTGTCACAAACACCCGAAGCAACATATCTGGCATTTCAGATGTGGGCTATATATAATAAACATAAGAACATGATCAGTCATTTAAATGAGATGGAATTGTTTATTTTTGTAACAGTTCTATGGAAGTATTAGATGAATGTCATACCTCAAAGATTAGAACCCTAAAGAACAAAAATGAAATAATTGTTCTCTGAAAGGGGATTGCTGTGGAGAAAAGAACGGAAACACGTTTGAAGAACTTGAGAGGCTTAAGAGACAGTAGTTTCAGAGATTCATAGAAGATTAAAACTGGGTTTTTAAACACGGCTATTGCTAGATTAGTTGATGGTATCTTGACATGCTGAGAAAAAGGGACTTTACATTGTACTGTACCAATGTTGTGCTGGTTTTTTTAATATATTTATTTGCTTTCAGCTAAATTGGGGGGTTCAGAAGCGAGGGATGCGTTTGTGAAGCAACAGCTTCAGAGCTTGGTTTTTAGATCAAGGTTGAAATGCATTCTTATCAGCAGGAAAGCCTCCAGCAGAGGTAAAATATGTAGCTTTGTCAAGATGGATGTCTTTATTGTGTATGCACAGACAGTTGTTATGCTCTTAGGCTTTGGAGGGGTATGAAAGCTAGCCATCATTCTGCCTGCACAGCCCTGGCTGAAACCATCCTAGTGCCTTGTTCCTGAGAAGTCACACTGTGCTCCAGAGGGAGCTGCTACCAGAATTACCCCCCCTTCATGGGGGGTCATTGCAGTTGGAAGAATAAAGGAGGTGTAGAAGAGAGGCAATAAATAGCTTATGCTAGGGGATTGGTTTTCTATAGTTCTGTTAAATACTAGCTACGGTCCAGTATTAATCACAGAATCAAGAAACACCAAGGTTGGAAAAGACCTTCAAGATCATTAAGTCCAACCATCCACCTATCACCAATAGTTCTCACTAAACCATGTCCCTCACCACGACGTCCAAACATTCCTTTAACACTTCCAGGGCTGGTGACTCCATCACCTCCCTGGGCAGCCCATTCCAGTGCCTGACCACTCTTTCAGAGAAGTAGTATTTCCTAAAGTCCAGCCTGAATCTCCCTGGCGCAGCTTAAAGCCATTCCCTCTAGTCCTATCACCAGTTACACAAGAGATTCTGCCAAAATGATTGTTGTGTCCAGTTAATGGGAAAAATCTAAAGTACCTTGCCATGATGGTTCTATATTGGGTAATTAGCATTCATTTGAGAATGCATTCTTTAGGAACAGAAGAAAAGGAGGTGTTTTAAATATTTATTCCTCAGAGTCTGTGATGCTGTTTAAATTTTCAAGATTTTGGAAAAAATCAGTGAGAGTGAAATGTCCTACCCTAATAATCACTAAATACTGTTGTCTTTAAAATCCAATAATGTAGTTGAAATTTTCCAGCTTTTATGAGTGAGGAAATTCCAAGCATTTTGTAGTGACAGATACTGTTAGTGGGTAGTTGTCCACTGACGTCAAAAACAGAGGATGGTGAACAGCTTTGTTCATGTCAACGAAAAATGTACGGTCTTGGATAAACTCTGTGTTAGCAACCGAGCTATCAATGATATACGAGCAGCTTCACATGAGTTCCCATGTGCATTCACTCCAGTGCTGAATTCCAGATCTCATTTAATGAGCAACTGATGGAGCCAAGACCTGGCACAGCATGAAATTCTGCAGTCTGCTTTATCCAGTCATGAAGGAAAAACAAACTAAGTTCAGATGAACAAGTTCAGAATTAATGCAGGGTTATTAAAAAGTTGCGATTGTATTCCTCTGCTAATGTTTATGACTAACACATTTGGGACGTGTAAAACAATACTTAATTTGTAAAAAGACCGTGTGCCAAAGTTCCTACAGTAGTTTAACCACTAAAGAGCAAGTTCTGCCTGTGTGAATGGGTTTGTTTAAATGTTTATCAGCGATCAGCTAATCCTTTTAAAAATTTGCAGTTTGAAAAATGGAGTTTCCTCTTGTTGAATTGCTGTCCAGCAGTGCTGTGTTAACTTTGTGGAATACAATGAATTTCCATAGTTTCTCTGTGAAGAAACAGTTTAAAAAGAACAGTGCTTAACTCTGAGAGGGTGTGATATGCTACTGTAACGGTAGGTATGTAGTTAGGACAAACATTTTTACATGCACTTCTGCTGGGCTTTGAACATGCTGGATATTACATATCACAGTGAGTTCTCACACTAAATATGCTTGTGTCTGTGTAGTTCTGTATGGATAACAAGGTGGAGAGGGTCTGAGTTTTCTAAACTGCCATGGCTGCTGATTCCATTTGACATCACAGAATTACAGAATAACCAGAGCTGGAAGGAAACTTGAGGATCATGAATCTCCAACCCCCTTGCCAAATGCAGGGCCACCAACCTCCCTATTTAATACTAGACCAGGCTGCTCGGGGCTCCATCCAATCTGGCCTTGAACACCTCCAGGGAGGGGGCATCCACAACCTCTCTGGGCAGCCTGTTCCAGCACCTCAC
>JAOWBP010054006.1:0-10295 GCA_028571105.1 Tragopan temminckii
CTATGGCTGCTAAGTTTTAGTCAGGTTACCCTTTCCAATGGGATATTGTGCATATGCTTTCTGAACATTACAGTGAATATATACCTTTTGGTTCCATATTTTTAAATGTTACATGCATCTTCAAATGATTACAGCTATCTTCTTATTCTCAAGCTGCTTATCACGTCTAATAAATCTGTGAGCACCAATCTGTGCATCAAGCTACAAGTTCCCATTTGAAACTCCTAAAATATATGTATTTTTATAATGGCAATAAATGATTTTGATTCAGGCAGCATAAGTAACTGCAACTTATAGATAGTATGCAGAACTGAGCTTGGAAAAAGGCATTTTTATTTCTCTGCTGTAAGATTGCCCTCCTTGATTTTCAAACCATTCTCAGATATTTTGCTGCCAGGCAAAAGGTGACATGTAAAATAAGTTACTGGAAGGAAAGGGTATGATTGAGCAAAAAGCATGCACAGGAAAGGCAAAAAGATCTTTTCTCTGAAAAAGAAAGTTTATAACTAAGCTCAAGCAGTGCAGAAAACAACTGTTCTGCAGATTCAAATTGTTCTTTCACCCAATAGATAAACTTCACTCTTTGTCAAGGTCATTGTCTTCTTCAGTCTCCTCAGAAACCCATTCACAATCCTTTTTTCAGCCACTTAGTAGTTCCTGTGAGGAACAACATAGCTCTGACTGAGCTGTCTGGCTAGGAACCAGTTAGTGCCCTGCACCTTATGCACAAATCTACAGCATGACTTCCTTTCACCTGGAGAACATCTGACTCTGGAAAGCAAAATGCAGAATAGGTGCGCTTGGGCTCTGCTACAATTGTTTGGTGTCAGGTGAATCCAGCTGGGTAAATCAGGTAATGGTAATCAAGGACCCACGCCTAGACCTTTGAGTTGGAAGGAGATGATTTTTGAGATCCCTTCCAACCCAAGCCATTCTATGATTCTCTGATTCTGTGATCAGTCATCCTCACTTCAAGAAAATAAAGTACTGTCAGTGCTGTTCAAAGAAGAAAGTACTTCTTTGAGCTAAACAGACACGAAATAGGATGTGTTAGTGTTAATTCTTTCCAGCATTCAGACAAGAAAATGATGATGGGACATGTGTTTCTCTGAATGCCTCAGCACCACAGAGGTGTAGCACAAAACATGAGGCACACCGCATAGCAGAGCTCCCTTGGTTCATGCATCAACCTGCACAATCCAGGAAACAGCCAGAAGCTGCAGACTGTTCTTTCTGTCACCACCACATTCAAAGGTGGAGCAGTCATTGAGAGCAGCTGGTGATGACACTCAGCAAAGGAGGAAATCAATCTGGGATGGATTGCAGACAACCAAAGGGATTAGATGGCGGAAGGGACAAAGAAAACTCATAGGTACTGCATTGGAGTAACATGTCTGGTTGGCTTGTCCTTCCTGAGTGATGCTGGCCTTTGGGCAGGTGGCTCAGCAGAGGACTGAGAAGCAGTTTCTGCACCTTGAGAGAGGAAGAGGGATGCTCACTGCTTCCCTGGGGAAGAGCTGAGCTTTTTGTTAAGGTTTTTCCATGGCTAGCGTGGCATGGGAGGGGAAGAGCAGGAAGGATGAGTTTAATAAATGGGTGCTTTATTCTCTTTTCTTTTATGGCTTTGTACATGTAGAGGATTGTGTGTGCTTCATTCAGCAGCCCAGTACTGCTGAGCGCTGTCAAAACATAAAACACCAAGGCAGTTCTGCCTTGATAAAGTTACCAGCCAGGAACAGGGAACATAGAACAGATCAATATATAATGTGGGAGTCATCGGCAAACCACCTGCTTAACTAGCATCTGGCAGCCTGTCTCCAGAAATAGATTACATGAGGCAAACATGGGTGTGAGAAATTCTGCAGTAAATAACTTTGGATGAAGCTAGAGTTGCCTACTGAGAGTTTGTCCCTCACCCTTTTTCCTACTGCCTCACCTATGACTGTAGTCCTTACACATTTTGCTTCCAACTTTGTTCTCAATCTCATGAAAAAAAAGTGAGATGTTTTTCAGGGGTATAAATTAGCTGAACTCAAACTGGACACAGCTGAAACTCAGAGAGCAGAGTTTAATTTCAGTCATCCTTCAGTGCCACCACACAGGCTCCCAAGCCTGCATTTTCCCATTCCTCTATGGGCACTGCTTCTGCACACTAGAATCCACCTGCTAGTTTCTAGTTTGGGCTCTTCTTTGAACCCAAAATATCATAACCTGCTCCATTTCTTCACTGCTCAGCTCTCTACAACAGCCTAGAAGGATGGCCCTGAATGGGTTGCTTGCTAGGCTGAGTGCTCAGCTCTGGATAACAGATTGGTGAGAGAAGGGGAAATAGCATGACTGGGGTAGTGCTGTGAGGTCTGCACAAAATAAGCAGTGGGAGGCTGGCAAAAGGAAAGTCCCATCGGATGGATGTACCACATGGAGTAGGTTAAATACAGTAAGACCACCCCACTATCTGCTTTTGTAGCAGCGAGAGAGAGCACCAGGCTGTCCCACAGCAAGAGGCTGGCAAGGGGTACAGTCAGGTGCCGGTATGGGATCAAAGACAAGAGAAAGCAGACTACCTTGAGAGAGACCTTGGCAACAGGGGGACCAAAAAAGCAGGAACAGACCTTGGGACAGATTGTGTGATTAAGTGGAGCTGCAGATAATTGTATTTTAAAGATCTCCTGGGGAATGGGCTTAGAATAGAAGCAGCAGCAGGGCTAGATCTGTAGCTACATAAATAGCTATAGCCACATTTGTTAGCATGGAGAAGGAAACAGTGAGCTGGGGTCTACATGGGGACATTTGTTTTTAACAGGTCAGTGCGCTGTTAGACAGATGTGTCAATAGCAGTGGTGTAACGCTGTCCCACTCAGGCTGTTATAAGTCCCACAGCTATACTCCATGAAATCGCTGACAGAAATACTGGTCTCTAGGGCTTATTTGTTCATAGCCTCACAGTTTGGGAATAATGCAGGAAGCTGGAGAAGACATAATTTCGTAACCATCTTCTGGTATATCAGCTCAATGCCATCTGGACATTCATGCCAGTTTCTCCCTATTCCTGCCTGGATGCTTCAGATTTTTTTTTTTTTTTTCAGAGGAGAGTTTTGCTGCAAGCTATGATATTCATAAGCAGAAAAAAAAGCCCAAGCAGCTGCCAGCAAGCTCTCCCAGTTCATTCACTCAACAGGTGCCAAAATCTCCCTCTGGAATAAGTAGGTGGTTTTCTGTCAAATGCCCAAGATAAGTCATAGAATCGCAGTCGGACAGGATTTTGAGCCCATCCAGTTCCAACCCCCTATCATGGGCAGGGCCGCCAATCAACAGATAAGGCTGCCCCAGGCCCCATCCAACCTGGTCTTAAACACCTCCTGTTTCTTCTTCAGGGTTCTACGTGAAGAAGAACCCTACATCCTGTAGGGTTTCCCAAGGCTGGAGAAGCATTGGAGTAGCAGTGGTAATGAGCCTTATATCTTATTTCCAGCTGCTTCCCTTTCTGGTTTTCCTAAATTTTTTAAGGAAACCATTTGTAACCATGACAGTAGCATATATGTAACTAGGTTACTAGTATCTTTTGAACAGGATAAGCAATTAAATGAAGGCATGCCTAGCAAGCAGAAATACAAAATAGTATCCGATCCATGCTGTAGGACTTAAAATAGGGCATTCATTATTTCTTTGGACAAAAAACAGTATGTCCTGTCAGTGTTTTTGATAGGACTTGTCACCTCAAGCGGGCAGAAGTCCTCACTCAGTGCCCTGTCACCCTTTTCCACCACAGGAGCAGGCCCTGCCAGCCCACCCTGCAAGCTCAATGAAACACCACTTAGTGTCACAGAGGCTTTCACACCAGGATAACTCTTCTGCTCTTTTTCGTGGGTGTTCACACTACTTGCTGCCAGATTTAAAGATTTTCACTATCACCCGCATGTGTGCAAACCAGCAGGGTTCTGAACCGCTTGCTGGAGGGCCCTCCTGATCTCCTCACAGATGTTGCACAGATGCAGTGTGCAGCAGCAAACATGGGCTGCATGCAGCAGGCTCTGCAGGCAGCACGGCCATGCCTTCAGTGCACCAGATGTGTGCTTCAGTGCTGGCCCAGCACATATGCTCTGACTTCTCCCGAGTGCCTTGATGTCAGAGTTAAACCTCTTGAACCACAGCAGCACAGCCCAAAGGAGGCAGGTGATGTGGCCACTGCTGAGCACTGTAATGGCTATCATGGCCTACTCAAAATCTGAAGGACTTGTCTGACCTCCTGCTCAGGGCAATGAATGAGATCAAGGCAAGGAGACCCTTCTACTAATTGCAAGTAATGATAGCACTTTACTAATTAGCACAGCTGGGTCTGCCTCAGTGCTATTGTCTATAAATGTCCTCCAAAAGCCAGCATAAATTCCTGGGTTTTTTAAGTTTTCTTTAAAACTAAGAAAGCAGAATACTTTCTTGCTTGCTGGAAAACTGATTAGAAATAGGCAATATAAAAGGAAAACAAAGCTGTTTGACCCAAATCCCATCTCAGGGTGTTAAAGAGAAACTGTTGCATCAGTTCAGAAATACACGCTATTACAGACAAAGCCACTGTTCCTCCTTTTCCCTTGGCCTCCCTGTGCCTCTCACATCCCTGCTAACCCCTCTGAGGGGGGTTAATAAAGGAATGAATAAACACAGCAGCAGGCAGCGTGACAGTCCCAGGAGCGCAGATCAGCGTCAGGAGGCTAATTGCAACAGCAAGGGCATGAGGATCCCTGCTCAGAAGTCTCTCAATTTCTGCATTGCCTACCAAGAGCTCACTGATATCTCCTCTTCTCCTATCCTCCTGTGACTCTTCTCCATTGCTGTGTTTTCTGCCTGTGGTATTTCACCAAATTGTCTTCAGCTTGTTAACTACTGACCTGTCCCTATGGAGCACCTCCTCCTCTCTTCTCTCTTCAAGATTTACCCTGTAACCTGTCCCTCTGTTTAAAAGTTGCCTGTAAAATACCAGAAACCTCCCTTGAAACCCACTAGCCTACCCAAACAGTGACTCATGTTCCCTGCTAGACATACATAACCTTCCAGTTTCTCATTCCTGTGCTAGCCCTCAGCTCCAGGTCTAAGTGAGGGTATTTTCACCAGTCTCCTGTCCAAATGTAAAGCCTTACTCTCCTCACATCTCATTTGTCCTATTAAGCTACACATCTGTAGTCCACACAGCCTGGAGTCACTGGCCTGAAGTCAAAGAAGTCACTTTTAAGCCAAAAAATGGCTTGGGAAGCCAGAGGGTTAAGTGCATGTTCAGCAGGAGACGTTAAGAATTTGCAGAGTCCATTTCTGCCTCCTCTCTCACTCCTCTCTCACTTTATATTCCCTACCCATGTGCAATCACTTACAGACACTTTCCCTTCCACTTGCTTATAAACAGTCCCTTCACTTGCTGGAGTGGACATTAGAATCGCAGAATCATGAACTGTTTGAGTTGGAGGAGACCCTAAAGGTCAGCTGGTCCAACTCCCCTGCAATGAACAGGGACAGCTACAGAAACGTCAGAGCGCTCAGAGACATGTCCAGCTCGACCTTGAATGTCTCTGGGGATGGGGTTTCCAGCACTTCTCTGGACAACCTTTGCCAGTGACTCACCACCCTTTTACAATTGCCCTTGCCTATTGTAAAGGACTTCTTCCTTACGTCCAGCCTATATCTCCCCTTTTTCAGTTTGAAACCATTTCCTCTGTCCTACCACAACAGACCCTGCTAAAGAGTGTGTCTGCTTCCTTCTTATAGCCCCCCTCTAGATACTGAAAGGCCATTCTCAGGTCTCCCTGGAGCCTTCTCTTCTCCAGGCAGAACAGCCCCGGCTCTCAGCCTGTCCTCATCCTCCCTCTTCAGCCTCAGCCCATGGCAGCCTTTGGGAGTGCCCAGAGCCTGCCCAGCTGTTTGCAGCCAGCATCTGCTTGGATGTTCCTTGGAGGTGACCCAAAGGACAAGAGGGCTGAGCACAAATGTGGCTGCTTGGTCATATGACATAAGGGAAAGCTTTAAGCATGCACACAGCAGAGGAAGCTCTGTCATGGGTACAACTGTTAACACTTTAAAGTTGTTTTATAACAGAGTCAAACAAATTTGAAACAGCTGCTCTGTATGCTATTCATTTCCAGAGGCGATGTCTGTTTTTTTTAACTTGCTATAAAAGAAATTGGTGCTGCTGTTGTTTACAAAATTACCCAGGCTGCACTTATGACTTCTAACTACCGATCTTGTTGTGCTCACATGGACACCAGAAATGACAAGATTGGGATTTTCTCAGCTAATGTTGATGCCATGGCTCTGAAAAAGCTAAATGTTGAACATGTTGTGGAGGGGAGTGAGCAGGGGTGGAAAGGGAGAGCGGTAGGCTCCCGGTCCTCATTTTCCTCAGACCTTTTGTCATTGAACTAGCGAGCACTTTCTCATGCCGCTAAGCAATTAAGCCTCCCTGCCACTGCAGCGTTTATGAGGGAATTACTGCTCGCCTCAGCTGTGCTCAGAAAGCAGCGGGTCAGGAGTCAGAGAACTGATAAACCCACTGAGGTGCCTGGAAATGCGTTGAGATGCAGATTCCCCCATCCGACATCTTCAGAGTAGCTGAGGAAAGAGCAGAGACAGCTCATCTCCAAAATAGATTGCCAGGGGCAGGCACCCTCCATTTAATGAAGACTGGGTTGATCTATATGCTTTATTATGCTTGTTTGTCTCTGCTAGCATTGGACCTAGAAGACCTTGGTGCTGACAAGGACCCTTCGGTCTGGTATTATGAGAATGCTGGAGAGAAGCCAGGTAGAGGAAACAAAATATATAAATGTCATGAATCTTTCACCTTTCCATTTAATTATATTCTTTTACCTTAAGCTCCATTTTAAAATGGAAGGATGTTTATAGTGCTTTATTTATTTTTAACCCTTTAATTTATAAATCAAGGAGATGGTTTGGGATGCCACTTTTAAGTGATCCTGTACCCAGAGCAGAGGAAGGAGGTCATGGGAGCTGCAAAGGGAGCACCCATGACACAAGTCCTGAAAAAAGACTTAGACCCTGAATGAGCTGCTACTGAGAGCTTAGTGATGTGATTGCTATTACTAGATCTGCAGGTGACTTCTTGCGTGACCCCAGGCAGTTTGTTTCACTTTCCAAGGCTGCTTTTCTCCTGGTAAAATTGCTATGACTATGCTTACCTTTTTAAAAAAAATGCTTGGAGATCATTTGCTAAAAGGAGCTCTCAAAGGCTAAGAATGGCCTTTGCTGAGTCTGCTGTCCATCACCAGGAAATGCCTAGCACTATGTGATCATCGTTACACATTCATGAGTCTCACAGTTTATAATAATAAAAAAAATAGCTTATACAGAACATCTGCAGATTTATTTTTCCGTGGATGGTTTCAGTCTTAGTCACTGTCACATCTGTGTGGGGTTAGTATTCCATTTTTGTCCTAGGCATCCCCTCTTCCTTTATTAAGTGATGTCAAATGTTTTTATTGTTTAGTTTTTAATACTTTGTCTGGCATTTTTTTGATTAGCCTAGAAAGTTTTGTTTAACAGCACTGTAGTTTTCACATTTGTGCTTTTCTCAGAGTACCCTAGATTACATAAAGGGCAGGAAGTGGAAGTAACACACAATGTGAAATAAATAAAAGTATTATTAATAATAATTGCTTCTGGGTTAGTCATATCCTTGCAAAGTGCATCTGGCTGTGTTAAGAGTTATCGCTTTCACCTTGGACCCTCCATCCAGCCATTACTTGCGAAGAAATGCCTCTCTTTTAGTTACAGTAGTAATAACAACAGCAATTTCTCATTTCTAAAAATGCCACCCAATAAAGATTCTAATTCCAGGCTGTCCATGAGATGTACAAGCGTTCCATTCCAGAAAGCAAGACTGAGTTGTGGAGGGATTTAAAACATCTGAAAAGAATGTCAAAGTCTTGACTCCAAACTCCGTTCTACAACTATTTACACTTCTCCTGTAGTGTTTAAATCTTTGTCATATGTTTTAAGAAGATGTGCCAATGAAAAGATTCTAATCTATATTACTCATAAGTTGATAATTCACAAATGATTCTATTCCTTCTGCTTTGTCAACACAAGTAGCATCACAAGAGCCAAGATGAACTCAGCTTGCCTTCCTTAATTTGAAGGCCTTTGGAGCAGCAAAGAAACCCAGAGTCAGATTCCTTGAAGCCCACGCCTGAGGATAGGGCGTGGGCATTTCTGCCTACAGACTGCTTGCACTGACACCTAACTCAAAACTAAATGAATAAGCAAATCTTGAGGCATTCAGCTGGATCACACTTTGCTATGCCAGCTGCACACAAAGAACCAAAATATGATTTTCAAATGTAGAAAATGAGGTGAACTAAGCACTGAAGAGCAGGGATTTGAAAGGCTGACAGCCCTGGTTCTCACTCAGGGAGAAGAATGTGTGCCAGTCTTGAGCAGGGTTCAGTTGCCTTTTTCTGGGATCCCACCTGTGATGCTGACTTGCTGCAGGTTAGTTTCTTCATGGACTACAGCCTATGCTCCCAGGCTACGGGAAATCATCATAACTTTTCACCTTTATGACTGCAGCTCAGATTGCCCTCTTCACACACCCATTTTATTTCTGAATCTCAGTAGAAAGTTTAACAAGAATGATCTTACAAATGAAAAAAATTTAACTACCAAGAAGATCAACCTACTGGAGAGGAATAAAAAGGGGTGATTATTTCAATCAGCTGAAGAGTCTCTCTAACAGATTGGCACCACATGAGTCACTTTTATCATTTTATGGTAATTTAGACCTCAAGATGAGAAGGAAGATGTATAACACTTGTGACATTCTCCACCTGCTCCACTTCATGGTTGTGTACGTGTATCTCAATCGGCCAATCATGTTTATAACAAAATAAACAACCCAAAATGTTCTGATTATATACAGGTACAACTCTTTCTAGTATATATGAAGAAAGGGAACACTTGAAAAACAATGGTACTTAATTGTCACTTCTAAGTCTGGTAGGATTTTGCCTCTCAATCTTGTGAAGTTACCTCATCTAATCCTGCAGTGTGGCCCCACTGAGAATGAGCATGAAGCACCTCAGTAAGAGGTAAAAAAATCAGACTTCACTGTGAGAACATTTTCCTTATTTGACTTATGTATCACTTTCCTTAGAAACATCTCTCTTACGTCTTTAACTAAACTCAACATCTTGCTGGAAAACACCTCTCACTTTTGTTTTTAATTTTAAATATGAATAAATGGTTATGCCTCTTCCCAAATGCAACCGTTCACTTGCCAAACTATAAGCATTACACTTTCAAAGGTTTTCATCCTCTGCAGACTGTATATTGCTCTCCTCTGGATTCCTTCTGATTTTTCTGCAAAAGACGCCCAGAGAAAAGCTGCAGGATCACTAGCTCCTCATTAAGAAGGATTACCATCCTCTCATCCATGTTCCTTCCGCCCATAGAATTCAAGTACAGTTGAATTCTAAAGATCTTCTCTCCTTCAGATTATTCCTCCATAGGGCATCAGTACTGAACAGAGCTGAAGTTATTCAGATGCCTTCAATGCCATGTTAAATATGCATAGACTTCTTGTAATAAAACAAAAAGCATAGTCTGGGGATAATGTTGTTTAACTTTGAAGTGAATTACCCCATCACCATAGTCATTCTTAAAGGCGAACATCAAAACCCACTCCACGTATAACAGCACCTCAAGAACCTGCTCCAACTCCACCTATCCTCATTGCTACACCAGCATTTTTCCACATACCATTTTTCACTCAGAGATCAGAAAGCAGTTTCTAGCAGGGGCTCAATACTGCTCTCACTTCACAGACAAAGCCAAGGTACAGCAGAAGCACAATCCCCATTGCTCAGCTTGCAAGGCAAGACGCTGGAAATTCCCTTCTCCTTTCCTGTCTAAAAGGCAGCGGCCTTCAGGCCTGCGTGAGGGCCCTGCTGCAGGCCTCTCCGCTCACCAGATCTGAATCCTCGCATCTCCCCTTCTCCAGGGCCCAAAACACGAGGCACAGGCCTCAGTCAGCCCTCAGTGCCGCTTCCTCAGGCAGCGAGCGGCGCTCAGCACAGACACAACGCCCCAAAGAAGAAAAGAAAACCCAGCGTATTTCAGAAAAATAACCGATTTTATTTCATACTGAAGAAGGCAGACGACCAACGCCTATAAAACAAGAAGGAACAGCGCTGCTCGCAGCGACCTCCAAGCCCGTTCCCAGCGGAGGTCCGGCACGGAACCAGCCGGCAAGGCCCACAGAACCCCCCCGTGCCGACCCGTCCCAGCGGGGCCCGGCG
>JAOWBP010054007.1:0-10292 GCA_028571105.1 Tragopan temminckii
CCTGCTTTGGCAGGGGGGTTGGACTCGATGATCTCTGGAGGTCCCTTCCAACCCCTACAATTCTGTGATTCTATGATAAATGAAAGGTGGATTTTGCAGAATTGACGTACTGAATTTTCTTCAGAAGTTTTGAATTTTGGCTCTGATCTACACTGTCTGTAAACAAGCGTTTTGTCACTGTTATCAGTGCCATTAGTACTAGCTCTTTTAGCCTATATTGTTTCTTGCCATATTAAATGTTTGCTCCAAAAGCATAATCTGAGATTTATAGTGAGAGATAACTTGGAACTTGGTGCCTGGGGGAGTGCTTCATCCTGCTAGACTGGGATGGCACACCAGGGGCCTGACAGTAACTTGCATTCCTTGAAAAGCCTTCACTTTGTTCCATTGTTAAATGCTGTTAAATGTTCTCTTTTGAATTCTGTGGGTTTCTAATGGCATCAGATGCCGCTGGGAATCACTCAGGGACCAGATGGCAAGAAATTCAAGTTCCTAACTCCCTCTGGTGCCACTGGCACTGAAGCTTCCAATATCTTCATAGATTTGAGCAGAGAGCTATGTCAGAATGCAAACAAAGGGATCTTTAATCTCAGACATCGCAGCAACTTTCTAATTGTGGGCAGAGTCCTCCTTTCAGTCTCTCAGGCCCCACAGATTGTTTATTCTTGCTGCTCTGGAGTGTGTTATACTGCCAAAGGGACAGAGTGACATTACTAATTTATAATAATCACTCTAAAAATAACCAGAAAGCTATGGAAAAATATCTGGAAGGAGGCAATGTGAAAGCACAGCTATCCTGCTTGTTTTCCCAACCTCACAAACATACCAGAGCACAGTGAAAATCTCCTTTTTAATAAAAATTATTTTGTAAGTGCCATAAAATATGACAAAAGTTCCCACCGTGTGCAGTGACAGTCTGGCACTGAAGTGAAGCCATGCCTATACTTTCAGGAAATATGTGACAAATTATTACTGTGATTATGGTTATTATTTAAGTGTCCGTAACATCCATTCCAAGAGTTGGAGATTGGCGTACAATTGAATGTCACTACTAAGGTGGATCTTACATATTAGAATAAAATAAATATTAGAGGTAAAGGGAATAAGGAAAGAAAGTATTCCCAAAATCATGAGTTGAGAATAGATAAATTTTATGAGTGGTCCAGCTGAAAAGTATTTTCCAAAAGAGCCTCTGCATTAAATCAAAACAGTATAACTCTGATAAAATGTGGATGAAGAAAACCAAAGGAGGCATCTATGATGGAAAGCATGTCTGTGGTTGGTCACAGAATTTTTTGGCTCTAAGCAAAAGTTACTGGTTGAGGCTGAACACGTTGTTGTGAATCTATCTTATCATTCAAAGAAGTGAATATATTGGCCTGTCTCTGTTAAAGTATGCAAATGTGAGAAAGTGAAGTTCGCAACCTGTTTTCAGGTCCCTGAAAGTAAAGAAATCCAGACACTGTAACACAGCAACAAAAATACTGTTTATATCAACAATTATTTAACTTACAGGCATATCTGTTATCAGTTTGAAGTCATTTATATAGACGCTCCAGAGTCTTGCATATGTATGGGCTCCAGTTTGGGTAATTTCTTTATTTTGCCTATCTCTTATCTTGTTCCCTTTGAGTAACTGTTTTACTTGCTATGTTTAACAGAAAGTGTCCATAAATACTCAACAGAAGTCTTACAACACAAAGCTTTCCACTGACAGCGA
This sequence comes from Tragopan temminckii, assembly GCA_028571105.1. Classification (NCBI taxonomy): domain Eukaryota; kingdom Metazoa; phylum Chordata; class Aves; order Galliformes; family Phasianidae; genus Tragopan; species Tragopan temminckii. The sequence continues at coordinate 1,721 of JAOWBP010054007.1, forward strand.
TGGGATAATGCCTTCTTGTCACGGAGAAAGTATGGGAAGTCCATTTAAAGGTAATACCCCTCAGGTGAATTCTTATACAGCCAACAGTAGTATGATCAAGGAGACTAGATTTGGGTGGAGAAGACCCTGATAATATTTGAATTTTATTACTCAATTTAATCACTAGTCACTTTGTCCTCACTCATGGTAGCCAGCTCTCGGGCAGCTACTTGGCTCTAATGGACTTCCCTTCAGCTGGAAGGATTCTTGGACACTTGTAACACTTGAAACACTACATGTCTTTTTCAAACATATTCTTCTTCTGACTGGCATAAAACACGACAGTTTAGCATTTTCTTATCTTACAGTAGATACTGCCAGGGGATGTTTAGTTTCTTATAAAATTCTTTTTTCTTTGCTTAAAGATATGATAATATTTCTGGTTTTCTTCAAGAAGAAAGACCTGACCATTTCTCAGGCCCAGCTTGTTTCCAGCTGCTTATCTGGGGACTTGTTAGTATCTTTTCTTTGACAAATTTATCACCAACAGCTCGTCTCTAAACACAGTGCTAACCTGTGTCATCACCTTATTCACATCTTCAGGTAAGACTTTAGTTTGTATTGCAGAAAACAGATACTAATTCATAAAAAAATGGAAGCTGTACAGGCCAGAAAGGCTACAGATATTTTGTTTGACACTATGAGAGGACTGTGAGATTATGGACTCCACACAATTGCAAAGTGTCTCCAGCCAGGCACCCAGAATTTCTAGTCAATTTCAGAATTTTGGCTTGAGTCATTTCATTAAAAAGCAGTAATTTGTATCATAGAACTGCTTGACAAAATCTGAGCTATATAGGTAACACATTTTGAAATCTTTTCACAGAATGGTTTGGATTGGAAGGGACCTTCAAGATCATCCAGTTCCAACCCCCCTACTTTAGGCAGGGACACTTCCCACTAAGCCAGGCTGCTTTTTAATTACTTAATTATTTTAGTTTTTCTGCAGCTACTTGAGTAATATAAGAGGGAATGGCTTGTTTCCTGTGAGTCACTGATGCAAAGAGAAGTTCATTTAATATGCGCTCAGGAAAATTGCAAGGAGAAAATTGAGCTTTCAATTTGTCTGAAAGAAGACTTTGGGTTTTCAAAATCTGACAACGTTAAAAATGGGGTCTTCGGCTGCCCCATGAAATAATACATTCCTTTCTTTTGCTGTGATACAGATGGCATAAAAATCAAAAGGTATCTGGATTGTCTAAAGTTTAGCATCTCAAACTTCTTAGCCAAACTCAGTCCCTTCTAGGAATAAGTGCAGTATGGAGTATTTGCTCCAGTCACATATGATTAAGGCAGAGCCATCTATTTCCACGGTGGGAGGGGATCTGGCAGTAGAGTGTGCACAGATTGCAAATGCAGGCAGTGGGACATCAGGTGCACACCTAGAACAGCCCTTTCTTGTGTGTGCCCAGGGTCTGGTCTGGCTGTGAGGCTGAGGTGGAGCCAGGCACCACTTTGGCTTGTGCACATCCAATATGTCTTGGGACTGCAGGCACTGTCCTGTGAAGTAACTCTCACCTCAGGAGGCTCAGAGCCTGAATCCTGCACACCCATCCTGAAAGGCAGTGCTGCTCTGAGAGCACATAAAACCTGTGGGCCAAGTTCAGTCCTGAAATTCAGCTCCACTGAATTCAGCTGATGATTGATCAAGTGAAAGTCCTCTTGGAGTTTGCTGATTTCAACTGACAGATGTCATTGTAGTTTTATATTAGTTGTAGTCAATGTCAGAGACTTCATTTAGAATCATTTCTAGATGTGAACAGTTACAGCCTCAGTTTCTGGATTATGTATCTAAAATTGTGGGACAACTGATTTAGAAAAAAAAAGTGTTCTTAATTGTTGAGTCCTGATTGACTCAGGACAGCTTCCATTCAGCAGAACATAATATTTTTTAGCTCTCCTTCAAGACCTTTTCATCATGTTCTGCCAGATTCAGGCCTGCCCTCCAGTGGATATATTTTTTTTACACTTTGATCTGACTTAAATTTTCTATGAGAAGAAAAAGTGTTACTAAAAGCAAACAATAACAGAAAAAAACCTCAACAAAGCCAGTTATTGCCAAAGTGCAGTGGAAGACCATAGAGTAACAAAGAGAATATCTATTTATAATGTTATGGTAACAATATTCTTTCATCAGCAGCTTGAAGAATTCTTTCAGCTTTCTAGCGTTAGGAGAGTAAGAAGAAAAATATAATAAGCAGAAAAACTGAGTTTACACTGAGTTAGGGAGAACACTAGGAAAGCAGCTCTGTTTGAGGCTGTGGTTGGAAAATAGCAGACATATGCTTTCTGCAGTCTTTTTGGCAGTATCTCTCAGCTGAAGTACGGAGTAATCAAAATGGTATTTTCTGTTTCTCTGAGAGCATTTCTGTTCACACCTTTGTCATAAAGCTGCTGTTCTTAGAAGAGCGCATTGCTCCTAGCCATGCACATTCCCAGTCAGTGTCTTCTTTTATGATATTCCCATAGCACTACCTAAAGCCGAAGGTTCACTAGATGATTCAGTTTTAAGTCCAACCACATTCACAGGTGGACTTAAATGGTTTTCATTTATACCATTCGAGAATTTTGTTGTCAGAAATATTTAATGTCCAAAACAAGGAGCTATATTGGAACAGCGATCTCTAGAGAGAGTTTTCTGCTGCTGTCAGTAGCAAACTTATTAAGTGTGAAGGAGCTGTTTATATATAACATCAGCTCTGTGTTTTCTGGCCCTGTTATATACTGTCCTTTTATGCAAAATGCCGCACCTGTAAACCTGACTTTCTGTCCTTTATCTTTACCAATAATGCCTTTCCTGTTTCAATTTATTTCTAACTTACATTACCATCTACAAGCCTCCATTGCTTGTTTGTCTGCTTTTGGAGTAGTTATCCTACCGTGATCTGAGAGTAAGCCTTGGTGTATTTTGACTCCTGTCTCCCACTGAAATTGTGCTTAGTGGGTGAACAGATGTGAAACAGCCTGTGAGCATCCATGTTAAAAGTGCTGACAAAAACTTCCTCAGAAATAAAAGATTCTATTTGTTAAATTTTATGTATATTAAATCTGACCAGCCCGGTAATGCATGGTTATAAATGAATGTTTTGAGCTTGAAGTTTTAGAAGCAAAGTGGCAGAAGCTAGCAGTTGATGTGACATAGGTTTCCAGATAAATGGTTTATTTAGTGCGAGTACGCAGTGAAAACATATGAATTTGATGTCCAGAGCTCCAAGTGGCCACACTGAAATGCTACTCCACAAACACTCACTTGTTTGCATTTCAAATGAAACAATGGGATTTACCCTGAGAGTGAGCAGTATTGTCCATCTGAAATGAAACCCATAACAGAGCAAGACTTCTCCTAAAGCAGGAAATATGGTTTTCATTTGGCAGTTTTATGTCTTTTTTAACATTAGAAGTGTAAGCACTGGAGAAGGAAATGGTAATTCCAGTTAATGCAACAGCAGAGGTAATGCTGGCTTCCTTGATTGAATAACACTGTCTCTCCTGCTTTCTGAATAAGACTGGGGCCACAAACACTGAAAACATCAACTTGGAAACCAATGGCCAGTTAGGATTCTGTATTATATGAGTGAGCCATTTGTTAAATTCTCTACCCAAGTTTCCGCTCTTGGAAATGAGCTTTAATGGCATTAATGTTGTGTATGTTGAACTGCAGGTCAGACAGTCAGCTCCTTTCTATTAATTTGGCTCCACTAAACTTAATGGAGACAAAATAATTCAAAACAGTGGATAATCTGTTTGTAGTCACTTACTCTGCTGCCCCTTAGTGCTGAGAATTTACTTGCTTTTCTATGCACTTATGTTCATATGCATAATGGCATACTTCAAGCACTGATCTCAGTATATCACCCATGCCCTTCACTTACACACTTTTACCATTTACAAAAGATTTGGTTGACAGGAAAACCCTTCATTCTGTATTAAGCTCATATTAAGCTACTTCCACAATACTATGTAATTCCTTTAAGTCTTGTGTTTGTTTGTGTGCTGCACATACTCATGGCACGCTAAGAAAATTCATCTGAAAACTCAGTTAGTGCATGTCTTCAAGTCCAAAACTGCAGCACTGAGTAGAGCTGCCTGCTCAGGGAGGTTTTCAGGGTTCTTAACTATTAGATTCAGCACTGAATCTGGTATGAACAAGCTTTTCATTGAACTTTCTGGAGCTTTGAAGGCAGCACTTTCCAGAATTCAATCCTTCATCTCTTTCTTGAAAGCACACCCTGCAAATAGGTGGTAGGAACTCTTCAGAGGGAGTCAGTCAGGCTGTGCACATTTGTCTTTCCCGCAGAAAAGGCTAAACATGCAAAGCAGAAACCCAGCAGGAGCTGGGAGGCAATGTGCTGTCATTGCTGCTTGGCAATAACTCGGCTCTAGGAATGTGGCTTCTGTACAACCGAATTCTCAACACTATGCCAGCCTGGCTGTGCTACTGCAAGCTGTGCCATCTTTGGCAACCCACTCTCCAAGTGGGACACGACAGGCAGGTGTTCCCATGTCAGGATCCATTATGATGAAGGGATTTCTGAGTAGGCAAAAATGTAAATGGCATTTCTCACAGTCTCACGTGTATTCCTGCTGCTGTTAACTCTGCATGCCCCAGTGTGATCTGTGTCCCACGCTGTCAAATACACACTGAAGACATGAAGAGCACTCAGGCAAATCTTCGCTTCAGATGGACTTTACTGAAGGTGCAGTTATGGCAGCCTTGCAGCAGAAAGAAAGGAGCAGAAAGTGTCAGTATTTACCTCTCTCCTTTCCTTCTAGATGATATATCTATTACTTTCTCAAAGTTTGGGTGCAAAGAAACTAGCTTCAGTGTGTTATTAGTTAAAGTGGGTATAGATTATCAGCAAACCCCTTTGTTTTGTGACACTTCAGATGCTAAAACAACTCTCTATAAAACTTAACAATAAAGTTTCTCCTTCCTGCTTTCACTTCTGATGGAGAGGTACCAACTAGGACAGCAGTTCTGTAACTCATAAATTAGCTTCCTCACTGCTTGACACTTTTAACGTGTTTCACAAAGGTTGAGCACTCTAATTCCTTAAAGAAGAGGTTTCTGTGAGCTCAGTCAAGGCCTTTAAGCACTTGAATACAGCAAAATGTAAGTTCTACAGATCGCAGACTAAGCTATAAATTATTAATAGGGTTGTTCAGTAACTTCATCATGCACTTGAAAGATTTTTCACAGCCTAACATGTGTCAGTAGCCTGTACCTATCCTATTGCAGATACAATTGTTCAAACAGGAGGAAAAAAAAACCACAATAAATCCATGACAGTGGAGAAGTTTAAAAGAAAGGGTATGTTTAACAGGCTGTGGTTCTGAGTTTAAAATGTCTTCTACACTAATAGAAATAGTACTCTGCAAAGATGTTTGAAAGTAAACTGAAGCTCCTCTGGCTTATTTCAGATCTCTGCTGATTCTGCATGTGGAATACAGTCAAGTTTCAGTAAGTACAGACTTTTAATTTGATAAATCATTTTTATTCAGTCCAGACTGTAAATTATCTTCCAAATCTGGTTTCTGCACTAATGTTAATGATGGGATGCAAAGCTGCCTTGTGACAGCATCCACAGGTCTGTCATGGGCAGACAGATCATAACTGCTCTCAGACAGCTCCTGCTCTGTTCTCCGTAGCCTTTCTTCCTGAACTAAAAGCTGTTGTGTTCAGCAGGTGGCAGCAGCTGCTTACGGGTCAGTGTGAGCTCCACAGTAGCAGAAGAGGTGCGCTGGTTTGTCGAGGGTAAATCAGAGTCGTTCCTAGAGCCAGAAAAATGGTTTGTCTTGTCCCCAGAACAAGCAAAGTGACAGCTCCAGCTTGAAGTCCATTTCTGGAAACACTGGAAAATGCTGTCTTCTCTTTAATGGAAGTTTATTTTTTCTTTCCTACCACTACCACCATAGACTGTGCTTTCTATTATTTCACTTTCTCACCTGTGCAGTTTACATACATATGTATATATATAGTATGTATGTATATATGTATATACAGTATGTGTATGTATATATATAGTTTGTGTATAAAAGGCATAGCTTTTCTCCAAATTCTGCTAACCTAGATATCTGCTGTGACTTTTTAATGTCAGAGCAGTGTGGGATTTGCTGGTAGGAAGGACAAGAACACTTTGCCACACCACCCTTTTACCTGCAGTGGTGCTTGTCCTGCATCCCTCTGCTCTGCCTTTGTATTAGTGGCCCCTCTGTAGCAAGAGCAAGTGGCTGTGTGAACTAAATTGCTCTTACTAATTTCACTATACTGCAAAAAGTACCAGCTGTTCAGTGCTTCTCTGTTATACAAAAGCAGAGAGGGAAGCCATGAACCAGGCAGACACAAAGCACAGCATGAAGGAGAAAGCACAATGAAGCAGACTTTAAAAGTCAGCGTCAGGTGATCCCAGCACCATTTTGCACATATTCCCAAGCAGAGCTGTTGGGAAAATGCTCTCCAGGCTCAGCAGAACTCCCACTAAGAGTAGATATAAGGGGTTTGCCCTCTGCTCAGGGATGTTGGTTTTGCATGATAGGGTGCATGGATGCAGAGCGTGAACCCAGAGGAAACTGAGCAGTAACTCCTTGTCATATGGCATGGAGTGCCAGAGAGGACAAATGCTTTAATTAGGTCTTGATATAGAAGTAATTCTGCTAATGCAGGGGATAAGCTTTTATCCTTAAATAAGTGTTTTCTATTTCGCTGTGGGTGCATGGAGAAAAGACAGCTCACCTCTACTATTAGCATTAATGTGGGAATTGCTCACAAGCCCTCTAGGTACAAGAAAGTTAGAAAGTTATCTTCACTAAACCCTTTGATATTGCATTACTATACAGTTAAATGGACATTTTGGATTAATTCCTTTACATGATCTCCATAGTTAAAAGAAAAGGCGTTGGCAGTGGTTTTTCATAACTCCCCACCTTTAGAGCAGGTTGCCTTAGTTACGATGGCCAGCTGGAGAGACAGCAAGTTCAGTACTAATGCACTTTGAAAGGCTTGCAGTTTCTGTAAAATCTGTGTCACGTTCTGTTGCCACATATGCTTTCATCACAGCTCTAATGCACTGCGGTGCTGATAGTCAAGCTATATCAGAGGTGAAGCCACACATGCCAGAGCAAAGCTTTGGGTCATTACCTTACTAACTATCCTCCAAACACTGAGAGACACATTGTGAAATTTCCTTGTGATTGAGAATGAGACCACCTTCAAGTGGCTCCAAAATGTGGTGTGTGAAAGCAATCCGCTCACAGTCTGGGTCATACTTTCTCCAATAGAAAATGGATAGGTCTTGGCCTCTTGAACGGTGGTGATTCAGTATTTTCTTAAGAAAACAGAGGGAAACAGTTGTTCTTTAAAGGGATAGGACACAGAGTTCTGTTTTCACGGAAGCATCTCCTTCACAAAGCAGCAGCTGCTGGCTGCGTTGCAGGACTGGAAATGCTCTTTTCACTTGTACAGAGAGTTCTCATTATGCTTTAATTTGAGCACAGTTTTTTTGTGATCAACTGGGTGAAGAATAAGAAAAAAAACAACGCCATAGTTTATGAAATTGGCCAATATGTTTTTCATACTCATAAAACTGCCACCTGCAGGTACATCTCAACTGTTTGTAGCTGAGTTTGGGCTGAATATTTCCAGTTCCCATTTTGAAGCTGCCTCTCCAAGTTGGAGGGCTGTGCTGCCCACTGCACAGAGTACTTGCTTGTTCTGATTTGTCTTTGCAGCATCCCAGGAGAAACGTGTTCCCCCTCATGTTGCAGAGGGGGAAGTGAGGGAGTTGTATCTGAAAATACCTGGCAACAGCAGATGTCACACGTCAGTTTGTCAAATGTGAGGCATTTGAAACCCGATTTTTTTCGGCTGCCTGAACTGATTTCCATCAGAGATCAGCCATGTGCAACGAGTAACGTACAAATGAGGATCACTTGCAGTACTGCTTGATTTTTAACTGACCCATAATTAACAAATCCTATGGGGGCTGAACCTCGTTTTCCCCATTTATGGTTAGCTTCCTTTTCTCAGAGGTTTGTGTCTTGCTCCTCATCTGTTGCCTTGTGCAGCCACTGTGAAAAAGCCACAATAAAAGCTGGCACCGTGCACTGATGTTCTCGGCTCATCTGCTGAACAAAGAGGAGCCTCTGCCTGACGGGGAAAACAGCAGTGGAAAACACAATGTGGAATTGTACAGTTACAATGTCTCCTGGAGCCTGTGCAGAAAGATACAGCGTCGCTATTCCTGAAAGTAAAAGCATCTGCAAAACTGATGGATGGTTCCCAAACGACACCGCATTCCCTAACACGTAATTCTCACGATTTAAAAATGCGACATCCCTCACGGCATCTCCATCAGAACGAAAAGAGAGGGAGCACGGAGCGCTCTGACCCTTCCCAGCGTCAGAACCAACGGGTCAGAACCAACAGGTTGCTCCTCCGCCTCCCTCACGGGGCATCCACGGCGGCGCGCGGTTTCGCCAATGGGGGAGAAGAGGCCGGCGGTGACGGCTCGGGGCAGCCGCGCGGGGCGCCCGC
>JAOWBP010054008.1:0-10291 GCA_028571105.1 Tragopan temminckii
GCCAGAAAAACGCGTGTTTGGATACTTTTTACAGTGTGTGATTTTATACGAGCGGTTGTGATTGGCTGTCTCTCTCTCTTTTTTATGGTTAATGATGTGATTGCTGTGATTGGCTGGTGTTGGGCACGTGTATTCGTTCACGCCTTCAAGGAGGATCCTTTTGATTGGTTGGTTTGTTATATCACTTTTCCTGTTTTTTTTGGAATATACACACACACGCACAAGCACACAGTTATGCAAAAAACGGAAGAAAGAGGAGGAGGATGAGGATAATAAAGCGGCAAAATTAGCCAATCACCAAACACCAAAAAAACAAAAAAAAAGTACCGTTGTTAGGGGTTGTGATTGGTTGCCGTAAAGTTATTGTAATTTCAAATTAGCCAATCAAAAAACATATCGCTTTTAGGGGTTTTGTGATTGGTTGAGAACAACAAAAAAAGTTGTTTAAATTTAAAATTGATGACCGAAATTATTTTTTGTTGTTGAAATATTGGCTTGCTTGGTGAATGATGATTTTTATTAAAATATTGGCTGGCTTGTTTGGTTATTGGCTGGCTAGTTCTTAATTGATTGATGATGTTTGAATTGACTTTCGCTTCTTATATTCTCATTCATTGATTGACTAACTGATTGGTGTTTAGGAGCTGACCAGTTATGAATTGATTATTTCATATTATTGACTAGGGCAATTCATATTCATAATAACATATTGGCCAGTCAATTTAATCAACTAAATCTTGACCATCAAAAAAAGTTTAGGTAGCGTTGAAAAGTAGGCGGAGCCAAACCATTGATCAAACATTAACAAAAAAAGCTGATCGTATAGCTAGCTGACTGGCAACGGTATTTGAATTTTGTTCTGGATCATGCGTAGAATTTTAAATGAAATAGTGAAAAAAGAGTTGTTTGTTTGGATGTTTCTATTTATAAATACATACTTTATAAGCTGTTCATTGAAAATGAAGACTCGTGTCTATTAAAACAACAACTGAAAAATAATGTCAAATTCACAATGCCAAAATTACAATTACACTGAACAAAAACATAATAATGATGTTTGATTGATTTTTGTTGTAATTAAATTGATCATCAATTATAATTTAGATTTGATTGATTCATTATTAAATGACCAAATCAATCAAATTAAATGATAACAAAACAACATAATTTATTTAAGAATTCAATCCTTTAATGTGGTACACGTACACGTGTTAAATGCGCCGTTATATTGTTTTAATAGGCACATACACATAGACTCATGGACAATAATTATAACACGCCACCATTCTCCACCATTTCTCCCTTTCACTCTCTCCAGCTTTATCAATGGATGACTGACTTGTCAGCACAGGTATTGCACACACACACACACACTTTAGACATTCACAATCATATTAAATCAACTATTTTTTTGCAAATGTGTTTAGGCCATATCACAACACGCGCAACAAGTTGTTGTTGTTATTTTTTTATGAACTATTTTATTTCGTTGTAGTGGTGATTTGTAGTTGAGAAACAAGACAAACACACACACACATAACACTGTTGTATATTGCACGTTGTGAAAAAAAAGCTTGCGCAACACGTTAACGCAAGTGTCCTATTGGGGGAAGATGCTTTGAGGAAGATTGGATTCTGGATCAAATAAACACGCCCACCAAAAAAAACACCCACAAAAAAGATGATTTTTTTGAAATGATTTTGTTCGTAGCAAGCAAGAACGCGACCAAGCTAAAATAATAATATAATATGGGCTTTCAGCTGGCAGCTAGAGCTTGCATCAAGTTGTTGCTAGTGTTCACCACAAACAACTACTAATATAAAAACATACAACAACAACATAAGAAAAATATTTTTCTTTTGGCTTAGCTTTATTTTTCTTCTTCTACTGCTGCTTACCAACCATCCAACACAAGTCACACAAGCACATAACAATAAGATGAAGACGACGACGAACAACAACAGCAACTAGAAGAAAAAAAAGAAAACTAAAACATTCAGGGAGAGAGAGAGCGAACGAACAACGAAAGAAGAAAAAAAAGACAAAAGATCCTTCAAGATCCTTTTGCATCTAAACATACAACAATACACACACACACAGTCAGCCAGGCAAGATGTTTCAGCTTTTCTTTCTTAGCTTGTTGGTTTGGTATAAGTTTTGTGTGTGTACACGAGCGAGAGCTATCACACAACAGCAATAGAGAGAGAGGCTTTTACATTGCATTTGCTTGCCTTACATCCATCCATCCAATACAAAACAAAACAACAGAAAAAAATGCCACATTCACCATTTTTTTCTTCGACAGCATCGCGCAATGTGTGTGTGTGTGTGCAAGCGAACTCACCTGGAAGAAGCTTTGTTCTTCTTGTTGTGTAGTTGGTCGCTGTTTTCTCTGTGTGTGTCGTATTTTTTTTGTATTATTTCCAGAAGAGAAGTATTATTATACTATGGCGTTTTTTGGCTGTTGCTGTTCAGGCAACAAAAAAAGCATCTTTTTTGGCTGGAAGAAACAACAGAAATCTCTCTCTCTCATTTCGTAAAAAAAAGAAAAAAATAGATAGGCTGAACGAATCACCCAACGCGAATCAACAACATCCCTTTTTACACAGCATCCTCTGTGTGATGAAGAAGAAGCGGTTTATGACGAGATGAACATTTATGACGATGTTGCTTGCTTGTCTGAATGCTGCAAAGCGACAGAATCCACACACACCAAACACAGAATATATAACTTTCAACAGAATTATATTTTCGGAAACGATGCTTGCTTAGTTGATTGATGCGGCATCTGTGTTATAATAATAGAATCCCTACAATACAACTTGTATTTGCTCGGTTATTTTTTTCTGTAGTTTTCAAACGCATCCAAAAACAATGGCTTTATCATTCGGCTAGATTCCAAGGATCCAGGATTCTGGATACTAGACCCGTAAAATCAGATTCTAAGGATTTTATAAACAAAAATTATCAGCTTAAAGTCACGCCCACCAACCAACCATAAGCCATAAAAATTTGAATCTTGGCAAAGATTCTTAATGAACATATGTTTTAATCCTTTTTTTTTAACCGAAATGAAATACCTTCATGTGTTTTAAGCCAATAAGATTAAGCCACAACAAAACAGACGTTGTTTAGGCAAAATCATGTCAATACTTTTTTTGCTAAGCAAATACAATACAGATCACCATTATTGATTGATTGATTGATCTATTTTTTACTAACAAGAAACGGTTAAGCTTTTTGCTGAGAGTGTGCATGTTTATGTGCAATGAAAAAAGTTCCTGTTGAATGTTTTTACTAATAAAGTTGCACTGCAAAAAAAACAGCAAAATGATCGAGATAATTTATTGTTTTTAAGGATTTCTTCTATTAAAAAAAAAGGATTCTGAACATAAATTTTTGGTTGTTTGGCTTTGGGTAGCTAGCTTGAGGGCAAAATGGATCCTATAATAAAGAACAAGGTCTATTTCATATGTCAACATTTGGTTTGTTTGTTTGCTCGTAAAAAAATCATTTTGGACAAGAAAATATCCTCTCTCAAGAGGATGTTTAGTTAGCTTGCTTCTGGTATTCTCTGTGTGTGTGTAAATATGTCGCAACAAGTCGAAACAAATATTTACACAAGCAAAAAAATCAATAGGAAAAATATCGATATCAATTCATATATTGCTCACAAATCAATTTCTCATACAAAAAAATGCTTTCAGGTAAACACAAACACTTGTTGATCTGATTTTGATTTGGTTTTGATTTTGTTTGTTTAATCTTGTTTTGTTTGCTTACGAGATCTTGTTTTTAGATTATCATCTTTTTTTTGATTGTCTCCTTGTTTAATCAAGAAATCATCATCATCAAAAAAACTTTGTGGTAAAAATTTTAATCGTTAAATTAAACAACAATTGATTGATTGATTTTTAATCCATAAAAAATGCTAGATTTTTTTATAGTTAATCAATCAAATCGGAAGATTGTGATCAAGTGTGTCAATTTGGTGAATCAATTTGATTGATTGATTAATCAAAAAAATATTGAATTTTTATCTATATTTTTTGCCTATTTTAGAAGTTATTTGATTAATTAACTGTCTGAGCAAACACGTGTTGTTTACACGTGTTAAACCTTGTTACAGTTTTTTTTGGATAACAGAAACAGTGTTTGTAATTTGTATTTATTTTTTTCTGTTCATTTATTCATTCAAATATATCCTGTGGTGTGTTAGTGTGTGTTGATCATCATGATGATTAATTGACAGAAAGAGTTAACATGAGTGTTTGAGTGAGAGAAAACGAGACAGACTCTAAAGGCAAATGTTCAACAAGCAATTCAATGTTAATAAGCACTCTCTCTCGTCGGTCTAATGTTATAACCTATTAGAGCTGAACCTTAAATTATCCCTCTGTTTCTCTCTCTCTCTATGCTTTCATTAACAAGTCTAATAATAATATATAATGTTACATATTTTATGAATGAAATTATAGTTGGTATTTTGAAACCAAAAATTATTTTAATAGAGATATAATTTGTTTTTTTGGTTTCTTGCTTGTTTGGTCAATGAAATCCGCATCCATTTTTGCTTGGATGTGTCAAAAAATATATAAATATTTACCGAAATCATCACTAACCGATTATCTACAATCATCATTAATCAAAGCCTATCAAACCGGATGCTGCAACACCGGCTAATGTGATTTGTTTTGATGTGCAATCGATCAATCAATCAATCAATGAATGATTATATTATTGAATGATATCGATTATTTATCGATACCGGATACAGAATCGTTCATCCATTTCAGTTATTCGTTCAAGCATAAAGACAATTGCACTATTTATATGTTCATCCATCATTCCATCAAGGGTGTTGTTGGTGATGTTGTTCATGGTGGCTGACCATCATCAACACAAAAAACATTCGTTTACTTGATGTTTGATCACCAAAATGGTCATCTCTCTTGGGTCAAATGATCTTTAAAAAAAGCGATGATTCACAAAAATGATGATTGAGCAAACAAAACAAAACTTGGTCGCTTTGAAATTAGTATTCTTCTGGCCTGAACCAGGCAGTTTTGTTTTCTTGCTGCTAGAAAAGAACAAAAGCCAGCAAACATCAGCCAATTTGGCACCAGAATTACTTGAAAAAAAAACAAGAAGAATTCACAACATTTGTTGATTTCTAGTTTTTTGAATCTGCCGTTCTCATTTGGCGCATTCTTTTGTCTTTTTTTTCTCCTCGCTCTGTTGTTTTGGCTGAATAAAAAACGATGATGTTGGTAATTACCCCGACCAACCTGAAAGCATCTCTCTCTTGCCTTAACCAACCGAATTCAGGCGCAGCAGCATCAAGCACAGGAAAAATATATAAAAAATTCTGCAGTAAAAAACTTCAAACAGAAGCTATATTATTCTTATTATTTTGTGATGTTAACTTGCTTTTTCTTTGGTAGTTTATTAGAAAACAGATGCTAAGAAAATGATGAGCAATTGTAATTGGAGAAGAAAAATAAGAAGAATTTCGCTATGCAGAAAACCAGTTATAAAAACATTTGAAAGCACATCTTGGTAGCAGATTTTTTTTTAAAATAAATTTAAAATTAAAATATTTTATCTTTTTTTTGGTGGGCGAACAAAATTCAAAGATGGAACTGTTTTTCTTCTTCTAGAAATTTGAATCTGTTTTGCTTGGCTTTTTTGTGGATCAGCTGATTTGTGTTTTTTCTTCTAGCAACCCTTTTTTTAATAGTGGAAATTTATAGATTCAACCATAAATTATCAACAAAAAAGAGCGTACAATTTTGGACAACCAGAAAAACGAACCAACCAAGATGACAGGTAGACAGACTTGCACAACAAACTCCAATCCAAAAAACAACAAAAAACGAAGAAAATTAAATTATTTCCAGAAAGAAAAGAAAAAACCACCAAGAAAATTAATGATTAAATCAATTTTGTGCAATGAAATTTATTATTATTTTTTCGTTGTCGTCTTGTTCAGCAAGCTTTTATAAAACTTATATATCTCTTTTTTTTTCAGCAAGTTTTCCAGCTAGCTTTGTTCAGCAAGTTGATGCTGAGCTGATTCACATATATAGCTTGATGATGACTTAATTAAAAAAATATATAACTCACTGAGTGAATGAGTTATTATTTTGGAAATCAATAATCTAAACCACCAGAACGAAGAAAAAAAATTTGGCAACCATCTTATTATTATTAGATTCATTGGTCTGTGACACATACAGCTTGCGCAACGGTGCTTGGCTTTGTTTGATTCATATTTCAATATTTCGCGTTCTTTTCCAACCACCATGGTTTCCGTACAAAATTTTCTCTGGCAAAATTCTCAATAAAATTTCCTGTTTAAAAATCAAAAATCAACAATTTCTTTCTTATTTTTTTTTCTTCAAAAAAATCAAAACAAAAACACTAACGCCATCTAGTGATGGCGATTCAAAATATTTTTTTAAAAAGCTTTGATCCAATTTTGTTTCCATATTAATTGATTTTGATTCAATATTGGTTAATTGAAGTTCAATGAATCGATCAATCGATACCGAGATGCTTGGATGCTTGTGTTGTTTTTTCCAATCAAACAAAATTGTTACAAAAAAAATCGATTTTTTTCTTGAAACCTGGACAAACTAACTTTCATTTTTTAGTTTGGTCCCGAAAAAAATATATCGGGTCCCTAACAAACAACAAACAAAGCAAACCAAAGAAAAAAACATCCTATAGAAGACCTAGCAAAGGAACCCAAGGATCCTTGTTGTTTGTTGTTTGTGTGTGTCACACAAGGAATATTTGGTCCAGGATTCACTTCTATAACATAGGATTCTAAATTATTTTTTATATAGAATTGCATTTTGTATTAAGTATTTTACCACTACCACTTTATATAATAAAAGCCTACACACAAACATGCACACAAACACAATTTAAGATAATACATTTTATTATTATTGGTGACAGTTTTCTCTCCCAAAAAAAACCTGAACCCTATCAACCCAATAAGAATCAACAACCAACCAAAAAAGTGCATCCCTGGGCAGACGATCTCTACCCAGGGAATCAAAAAGACAGTTTCAAACAAAATTTTTTTTAGAAATTCTAGAATCATTGGAACACACACAGAAAAAACATTTTTCATGGTTCCAGAAAAGCCAGAATTTTCTTGTTGAGGAGGAGTACCAAGAAATTTCAAATATGATGTGTGTGAATTGGGTTTGCTGTGCACAAACACACATAGACAACAACAACAAAACCAAAAAAAACTAGGTCATTTGCCCTGGTTTTGTGAGTTCTAATTTTTGTGTTGGGTTGCTGTGTGTGTGTTCTGCATGTCTGCCATTCACCCACTGTGTGTGTTTGTATGTGAGTTTGACACACTTTTTGATTGTACACAGAATATTCTCTGTATGTGTGTCTATACTGAATATTTGGTGTGGATTCTGTGCGGCTGCTTTCCGAATCTGGTTGAATAGTGCTCTCTCTCTCTCCGTTCGCCTAAGCAAAATGATGTTATGATGATGATGGCAAGGATGGTTGTTCGGTTTGGCTTGGTGGCCAGTCAGGGTCGTCAACCTAGTTTTTTCGTTTCCTTCTCTAGGAGATTTTTTTTGTTTGCTAGCCAAAATCAACAAAAAAAACCTAAAATGATAACTTGGATACTAAAATCGTTTTGGATCCTGAGCTTCATTTGGCTGCTGAACTATTTTCTGGTATCCTGAGCTGTGTTTTTTTTCTGACACCGAATCCCGGTGTGTTAAATATCTTCATTCTCCAGATTCTTTTAAATTTCCTCAAGTGTTCATGGTCTCAGCAGCCAGAATTTTGTTGTTGTTTTTTGTGTTTCTGTTAGAGTCCCAAAAGAGAATGTAAAAGAAAGTTTTTTATATAAAGTTTGTGTGTGAGTGTGTATGGCTGGTTGTTTCGTTCACAAGTTGATTGTTGTTGATCACGGCACCGTGATCTTGTTTTTTTTGCATTCACTTTCTCACCACACACTCGGTGGTTCACTTGTATGCATGATCCATGCATCCCAGAAAAAAAAACATTCTCTATGGATCCTAATACACACTGTATGGAGTAGTAGAATAAGCCAACAACAACAACAATATTCTCCACAAACATTCCCAGAATGGAACATTAGCAAGTAGCAGCAACAATAATAATGCGCATGTTCCAAGAATATATCTCGTTAAATTTCCTCTCTATCTCTCACACCGGAAAACAAACCAAAAAAGGTACATACAAAACAAATTCAAGAAAAATACTTAAATGGTCAAATACCAAGCAAAAAAAAATTTCAGAGGAGTAAAATTAACGAGGTTTATTTTTAATGGTAGTGGCACAAGGATACAACAGGATACAAGAAGCATACAGCAGCTTAGATACCAAGAATCCAATTCACTCTCTCTATGATTGAATGAATGGAACAAACCAAGAATAACACAAGCATTCGCTCACACACACCAACTTGCTCATATTCTTCTTCTTTTTGGAGATTTTTTCTGGTAGTTCTTGTATCTCTCTGTGTTTTTATATAATTCTCTATGTTTTGAGCTCTCACTCACTCACTTATATATTCACTTTCACTCTCATTTACTCTAAAACTCCTAATACTCAAGAATATTCTTGTTTTTTTGTGTGTTTTGTGTGTATGTGTGTTTGTATATGTTGTCTGCCAAACAGAGAGCTAATCCATACAAAAACACATACACACACTGAGAGAGAAAAATCCCTATAAAGATTCATCAACTAGAAAAAAAAGTTATCCTCAAAAAAATCATCAATTGTCTTAATAAGTTGTTGTTGTTGTTATTGTACCAAGCCAATCAAAATTATAAGAATGTGAAGCCAACATTTCAATTGTTTATTTCATTTTGCTTGATTGCTTTATGATGAACAAACAAACAAGAATGAAATCAAAATGGTTTTCTTAAAAAATAAATTCTAGCTGCGCTTGCTTTTGGTCAAGCAATATGTTGTTTTTTTTTATTGTTTGTGATTGGTGGAAATGTTTTAAATTGTCAACATTGATGATTGGTGATGAGAGCTGAGCCAATAATATTTAAGCAAATACCATCTTCTTCCTTGTGTGTTGTAAATTTGTGCAGGAGGGGCGTATTTAAGGCAAACATAAGCCACACCCACCAATCTAAACCAACCAATCAACAAATGCAATTTTATGCTATAATTTTGAAGCAATTTTAAATTATAAAAAATAAAATCAAGCCAACAACAATGATCAATGATCAAATGCCATCAAACAACATACTAATCATCAAACTAATGTTCAGGTTACCAACACTAATTTACCATTGTCTTCTATCTTCATCAATCATCATTTAGTCTTCAAACAATTCAATCAAATTTTAAGATTTTTAAAAAATTTCTTCGCTAACTTCTAAACCAAAAACCTGGGAACTGAATTTCAATTTCAAAACTGACTGACTTATTTATCTTCAATTAATATCGGTGCTTGTACTCTTAAAAAATACCGTTTGTGTGTTTGTGTGCATCAGTGGGTGCGACTCATTTTGTGGGCGTTTGTGTTGTGTGGGCGTGTGTGCGTGGGTGTGTACACTCCCACATTCAAAACCACACTCAACAAAAATATAACAAGGTCTTCAAGAAAAATAACCCTTTTTATGTGTGCAATTCTATTTCTTTCCTGCTTCTCATCATCGAGATCAAATGAAATCAATTATCAATCAGGGTTTTTAAAATTCTCTTTTTTAAAATTAAAATTAATTAAGAAAAAGAAGATAATAAAAAACCAGGATCATCATCAAGAATCCATCAAGAAAAAGAATTTTTTTCTAGAACAAAAACCAATCATTTTCAAAACGAAATAGCTCAACACCAAAACGGCAGATAACTTCCCTGCATTGCTTTTTTCTTCTCAAATATAGCATTTTTTAATATTTGTTTGAATTGGAAAAATATTTCACCAAAACTCTACCATAAAAAACCAAACAACAACTTTCTCTTCCTTGTTAATTTGTCACCTCCATTATCATCATCATTTTCATTAAATTTCATCATCTGATCATCATTGCCATTTTCATTAATTTTTTTCTTGTTGTTCTTGTTCTTCTTAATTAAAATATTATTTTTTAATTAAAAAAAAAATAATATTAAAATAATTAATAAAATAAAAATAATAATGACCGGTGATAAGGTCGAAGTTCATAATGAACCATCATCTATATTAAGTGATGGCCAACGTGATGATAGCAACGGCACTGCCCAGAGCCATTCACAACAAAGCAACACACAACAAAATGGTAA
>JAOWBP010054009.1:0-10291 GCA_028571105.1 Tragopan temminckii
GTTTTATATTGATTTCTGAACAGTGTATTTTGTACTCTATTGAATATCCACTTAAAAACTTCTTATACACGTATTATCTTGTATTATATATGAACTTGCCTATCTTAGTTCTCTATCTCGGATCACAGATGGAAAATAGTGTGCCCTAGAGGTGTATAAATGGCCGGGCGGATGCTGTCTATGTTATGTGACACTGACTGAGAAAGAGATCTTTTGAACCAACTTTAAATTAGTTGTAATTAATGTAGAAAAGGAGCATAACTTAAGACTTGCTATTTACTCCACTCAAAAAAGCAAAGGAATAAGAATGTCAGACAAGTAAGTTTTTTTTAAGTTCATATTTCGAACACAGCAGTGCAATTTGTCATATTGGTTACTGTTCCTAGGATTGACTCTTACACAAGGAAGCAGTTAACTTTGCTCAGTATTCTAGCTTTCCTCATTTTCTATGACTATTTGAAGAGGATGAAATTCAAGTTCCACTCAAGCCAGTGACACAGTCAAACCACTGGCAGATCTGTCATATCACTGTGATCTTGAGTCTATAGCATTCGATGCTGATGCTGCAAGTCCAGTCTAGGAGTGTGTATTAGGCTTCCCAAATGCTTTCTGAGTCAAACACAACATCTGTACTAGAGCAGAGCAAACAAGCTATATTCATTTCATTCTTGGTGTTGGACAGTGTAGTTGAGCCACAGATTTGATTGAGTCATCAGTTGTTCAGATGAATAACTCCACGGAAAAAGAAAAAAAATACCCAGAAAAACATTCTAATTATGGATAAAATTAAGCTATTAATAACTTATGTTCCCAGAGGAGTGGGAAAGTGTGTATTCATTTTCTAATCTCTTACATCAACTTATCTCCCTACACTTCCTAAGGTGTAAGGAGAAAAAGCCTTGCAAAAAGAAGAAAAAACAGTGATTATATGTAGAATTAATATGTGATTTGGAAATCATATTGGTAAGTAAAAAAACACAGAATTATTGGGGTGAATATTAGAAAAATATGCAGAGTAGATGATGACATGAAATTATTGGCAAACAACATGATGTAATTTTCTTCACAGGGCTAGTATCTCTGTAAGCAGAAAATTAACAGTGTCTCATCTTGAACACTTTTGATCCATACATGGTGTCTTCGCCACAGTAAGTTTCCTTTTTCAAGGGGAACCTATTAACAGAGCCCATGGATACTTTACAGAGCAGAGGATAATTTTTTCTCCCAGTGAATTAATTTATTTCACATTGAAGAATTGAATCTTACAAGAAGCAAGTAGGTAGTGGATCTAGCCATCAAAATGACTGCATTCAAAATACCAGTAGTGCTCTTAAATAAATAAGCAAGGTCCTTTTCTTCCTAATTTCTCTATAAAAGGATGAAAGCATGAGAAACTTTTCAAAATCATTCAGTTTGAAGAATTTTGAATCAAGGCAAGGCAGAATTGTGTAGAACAGGTGGCAAGCAGCATTTTTTTTTATAAACCAATATATTTCAGTTATAATTCTTCCAGACAGCCTGTGGATATCACCATGTCTTTCTGAAGAGAAGGCTCAAAATTACAACAATTATTTTTTTCTTTCTCTGGCTGTCCCTTGGCTATCTGATCAAAATGCTCCTGCAAGTTACAGCTCTGACAGCGGCTTAAACAGCAACCTGACCCAGGAAGTGTGAGAGGCTGTCTCCCAGGTAGGTAAAGCCTAAGTCATTCTACTGTTATTAGCAGTTGTTGTAACTCCCAGCAGCATGTAGAGGAAGGAACAAGTGTTTTTCTGGAGTTCACTAGTGATTTGCAGCACAGAAAGAAGACAGAAAGAAAGGGAAAAACGAAAAGGAGAAAGAGAAAAGGGGAGAGGCAAAGGGAGAAAGTATGAAGAAAGGGAAGGCTTTTCTCTTTGAATTAGCAATCAGTATAGGTTTGGCATAGCACTCTCTAATCTGAACTCATGAGGAAAACAGAAGGAATTAACATCGCTTTTTCTCTGTGTTGTTGAGTAAAACAAGACAGCCACCATCAAAACGTGGGAAGTATTAACTTTATGCAAAATCCCCCAGCAAGTACATCGAGCATGTAAGGAATTTTCACCTGTATGGCAGAATTTATATTGTAGGCTATCACATCAATGTTTTTTGCAGCAACAGAATTTCCAACCAGAGAATATTTCCTAAATTAGAATCATAATAATAGAATCATTGAATCACACAATGGCCTGGATTGAAAAAGACCACAATGATCATCTAGTTTCAACCCCCATGCCATCTGCAGGGTTGCCAGCCACTAAACCAGGCTGCCCAGAGCCACATCCAGCCTGGCCTTGAATGCCTCTAGGGATGGGACATCCACAATCTCCACGGGCAACCTGTTCCAGTTGTCATCCTGTGTGTGAAAAACTTCCTCCTAATATCTAATCTAAACCACTCCTGTCTTAGTTTAAAATCATTCACTCTTGTACTATCACTATCCACCCTTATAAAGAGTCATTTCTCCTCCTGTCTATGTGCTCCCTTCAAATACTGAAAGGCCACAATGAGTTCTCTCCAGAGCCTTCTCTTCTTCAAGCTAAACAAGCCCAGTTCTCTCAACCTTTCTTCACAGGAGAGGTGCTCCAGCCCTCTGATCATCTTTTGGTCCTCCTCTGGAACTGCTCCAAGAGCTCCCTCCACGTCTTTCTTGTACTGGGGGCCCCAGGCCTGGAGCCAGTACTGGAGATGGGGCCTCACAAAAGCCGAATAGAGGGGGACAATCACCTCCCTCTCCCTGCTGGCCACTTCTCTTTTAATGCAGCCCAGAACACAGTTGGCCTTCTGGGCTGCAACTGCACACTGCTGGCTCATGTCCAGCTTCTCGTCCACAAGGATACCCAAGTCTTTCTCCGCAGGGCTGCTCTCAAGGAGATCTTCCTCCAGTCTGTATAAACACCTGAGATTGCCCTGGTCCAAGTGCAGCACCCTGCACTTGGCCTTTGTTGATCTTCCTTGGGTTCACATGGGCCCACTTCTCCAGCCTGTCCAGTTCCCTCTGGATGGCTTCCCTTTCCTCCAGTGTATCAACTGCACCGCTCTGCTTGGTGTCATCTGCAAACTTGCTCATGATGCACTCGATCCCATCAACCGACCACCAGTGAAGTTTGAGGCAAAGTACTCACCGAATACCTCAGCTTTTTCTATGTCTGAGGAAGCCAGCTCTCTATTACCTTTTATCAGAGGGGGAACACTGTCCTCGGCCTGTCTCTTCCTGCCTGTGTACCTGTACAATCCTTTCTTGTTATCTTTCACATCCCTCACCATGTTCAGCTCCACCTGTGCCTTGGCTTACATAATCCTATCTCTACACATGCAATTGTTATATGCTGTTACATATCAATTTTTGATAAGAAAGGACTGATCATGATGGCATTGCTATAATGTTGTAAATTCTGGTGAAATGCTGAAGACAGCCTAGATTGTCTCACCTAAAGCATCTTTTTGGGATCAGAGGCTTAGATATAAGGAGTGAAACTACTGCATGAAGGTCACACTGAATATCTCTAATCAACAACAGTTTTTAATTAGGCAAACAACTAATCATGTAACTGTCTTTATTTTATTTCTCTCTGTTGATCTGTAAGCCTCAGTGGAAGTTTGTTGTATTTATTGGCTTCTAAATCAACAATAACATACTTCAAGCAACATTTTTTAATTCTGTATTAGAGTTTCAAATCAAATGGTTTCAGGTAATTCAACTCTGCTATTCAGCACTTCTACGGCAGTGAGGTTGTCCTGCAAACTGAGTGTTAAAGGAAAATGTCTGACTGGAAGTGCATTTTTTTTTCCTTAACTCACCTTTTCCACCACTATTTTGATTCTGTACTTCAGAATCATTGAAGAACACTGAAGTACATTAGTCAAAATAAGAACTATTAATGGGGTATCAATAGAAGCTGAGGGAAGAGAACAGCTGACTTGACTTACATGACAATACTTTAAAGGAATGTGGAGATATTAAAAGGGTCAGAGACAGGCAGTGTGTGCATATGATTAAATAATTGGAATATTTGTCTTGAAATGAAAGGCACCAGTAGATCTGTTTATTTATCAGTGGGGGGCCTTAAGGGAAAGATATGAATTTAATTGTGTGATTTTGTTAT
Source organism: Tragopan temminckii (assembly GCA_028571105.1). Taxonomy (NCBI): domain Eukaryota; kingdom Metazoa; phylum Chordata; class Aves; order Galliformes; family Phasianidae; genus Tragopan; species Tragopan temminckii. The sequence continues at coordinate 4,128 of JAOWBP010054009.1, forward strand.
ATCTTTTCCTTATTCCTTACTCTCTGCTACATGTGCTGCATTTTCTGTTCTCTCTCTTCACATTACCTCTTGATCATGAGAAGACTATCAGGATGTGAACATATCAATTAATTATTTTTATCCATTTATTATTAGATATGGTAAGAAAAGAACAATGTTTTCCTAAGTTTTTACAGCAGTTAGTACACTGGAGCATGTCAGTGGGTCACTTGAATGCTGCTATAGTATAAATTGACAAAGAATGTTTGAAGAGTATATTTGAAAAGAACCTGAAAGACTTATTCTGGACATTTTAGAACTACCTTTTGACTTAAAGTATTTGAATGATATTTAAAAAGCAGTGACATATTTGTGTTATATTAAATAAGACTTTTAAAAAACAATCTTAAATAATTATTCAAATACTTGTTTTGATGAAAATATCAGTTTTGTCATAAAGCAATATTTTACATGGCCATGCTAATAGGCAACTAGTAATTAATCATATATAAATTTATTTGGGCTACGAGGATAAAGAAAAACAAAGAAAGAAAGAAGTAAGAACTGCACTCAAAAATAAAAGAGGGACTAAAACTGTATTTCCAAAGAAGGAACAGAGCAAGCATTTCCAACCTGCTGCCATGCCCAGCCTGTCCTCCAGCCACTCTGTGCCACCATGGTGACAGCTCAGATCTACCAAGGAGCCCAGCCTGGCCCTGGGTGTGCACCTATCATTCAGCAGCAACCAAACATCAGTATGATTGGCACTGCTGTGCTGAAACCAGGATATGGGGAAGGTGTAGGGCAGTGCTAACTCAAGTTATGTCAAATAGCATTATGCATTTTGTTACAACGGCTAAACACAATCTGTGAATGATGAAAAGTATGTAGTTGTGCTTTCCATTTTTATAAAGGAATCTGAGAATCTTTTTCTAGACTTTCAAGATCATGAATTTTTTGGTATGTCTGCAACTCCATTTTAATTCAATATAAGTAACTTGCTTACAAAATTTTTAATGGAATGTATAGAGTTGCAATCAGATAATAAATTTTTAAAAAATGACCATGTCTCTGTATTGGACTTCTATGAGCCTTATCCTACAGGAGAAAAACATCAGTTACTTCAAAATCACGCCTTATTCATGTCATCACATTTTGGTGGTAAGCATGTTTGTGAACAACTCTTTTCAAGGATGAAGCACAGGAGGAGTAAAATGTCATCAAAATTCTGTGATGAACATTTTGAGAACTCACTAAGAATTGCAACCACTTCCACTGAACGAGACTTACATTAGTTTCACAAAATCAAGGCCAAATATCTCACTGTTTTTATTTTTTTCTTGCCTACTTTTATAATGTTTTAATAAATGTATGTATAAGTAAAGCTTTCTTACTAATATACATTAACTGCAATATATATTTTATATGTGGCCCAAGACAATTCTTCTTCACTAGGTAAGCCAAAAGTTTGGACACTAATGTGAGATAGAGGAAGGTTGCACTAATCATATTTCCAAATAATTATGTTCAGTTAAAAAAAGCACATCTCAACATCCTCCAGAATCAACTAACTGAAAGTAAAAGTAAAGATTCCTTTAGAGAAAAGTTTCAAAACTTAAAACAATAGGATTATATCAGAATTAAGATACATTAAACAGTGACTGTAAAACTGAGAAATTACACCTATGTCTGTGTATTTATTTTCTTACTTGAAGATAGGACAGGGAAAGAAGACCCCACAAGACTTTTTCAGAGCTGCCTGGCAAAATGAAAAAAAAAAATAAAAATCAACAAATCTATAAAAAATACAAACTAACCAAACAAAGAAACAGAAAGGAAAAATCAACAAAAAATTGTTTTGTTGTTATACATAAGAATCAAAAGTAGATTTAAAGGGATGCCCAAACTGAAATAACACATTTGAAATGTGACTGAATAGTAAACAAAACAGGCAGTGAAGACAGAAAACCTGAATAAAAGCAATTATGATAATAATTAATACAAATTATTTATATCAATATCATGAATGTTGCAAAAGATTAATGTTTTGATGGTCAAAGAAGTCTCTCTATGTAAGATGCTATGTAACAAAAGGATACATCTTATACAAATTTGTGTCTCAAATATATCCATGTCAAGCCTATTATCTACATCAAATTTTTATCCAGTAAGCATTAATCACTATCTTTTCATTAGTTTCATCAACCTAGTATTTATATCTCTTTTTCTAGAGATGAAGAAATTTCCCAGATCAATTATCGTCAGATACCTGTTATAGTATGCATCAAGTCTAGCAAATAATATAAAATAGGACACTTGTTAGTCGTGTGATAGCTCCAAGACGGAACATGAACCCATTATTAGAAAGTCACCTTCTACTTGTTGAGCAGGACAAATCAGCTAATATAATTCCTCCCCTGATGGTGTATCTTAAAGATATTGAAGCATCAAAATAGTGTTTTGCTAGATGACATGAAAAATAATCCAAAATTATACTTTTTTGGTGGGGAGAATTGAACATTCTTTCTTGCATGGAAAAGATAAAGAGTGTCTAAGTAAGTTGAGAGAAATCTCACCAGACTTGATTTTCTCTGATCCGCAGTTGGTTCAGGGATATCTTGCCAAACAAGTACCAGCCAAGCCTGGGACAGTAGCTGACTTTGGCTTGACAGGAAAAGAAGGGACTTTTTGCTCCAGTCACTGGAGAGAAAGGAAAAATATGTTCCTAAAGATGGTAGGAAGAAGAGTAGCATTATGGTACACAAAGGTTTCCACAACCAATTCAGGAACATGCTCTGATTTCTGCTTGGATGAGCACTGACCTGATCAGATTTGACTGAAAACAATGCTTTTGTGCATGTTGGATCAGTTCCTTGAGTCACCTAGTCCTGAGCAACCAGGATTTGCCAGGAGAACATATTTTTTTGAGCAGGAGGGAAAATAATAGGAATATGTACTTCGCTAATGTTAGATATTCTATTTCTGTATTATAGTTTTATTTGGAGACAATTTATCATGAAGTATTATGAATACATATTCTTACATATTCTTCCATGTTGATCTTATGAAAAGAAATATTTTCTCTTTTGAAAAAAATGATATTTTTTCTCAACAATAATCATGAATAACTCAGGGAGAAAAAAAATAGATACTTTGTACTATTCTAACTCTTTACTAACACTTTAGCAAAAAAAATATTGATTTCTTCCACTGTCTTTCTTTTCATAATGTTTACATCAAGTAAAGTTTTCTCAGCTGATTATTATGTTAAACTAAAGAATAAGATTGAAGAAAAACAATGCTTTCTAATTTTTTTCCGTACTCTCTTTTAAATTTTTTACTCTAGCTATTTTAGTTTAAAACTTAGAAATATCTTTGATTAAGAAAATTCAGTACTGGAAAGGATTTGATTTTCCTTACTGCTTTAACATGCAAGTAATTGTGCCTTAAAGGCCAAGAAGTTTTTACGTTTTTATTTTACAACATACTTTATACATGTATTTTCACACATAGACAAAATACATATTTTAAAATACATATTTTTAATATACCACTATAAATACACTGCATATAAACCTAAGTTGAGAAGAGGGTTTTTTTTGTTTGTTTTTTTTTTTAATTAGTCCTTTATATTTAGAATGTCTTAGTAACAAAACTATGAGTCACTCATCAGTAGTGTAAAACACTCCAGGAACATGTAGCAGTCATTATAACAAAATGATTATGTGTAGTCTCTGAACACCAGTTCTTTTGAATGGAGGAGAGTTCATAGAATCATAGAATCATAGAATGATTTGGTTTGGAAGGGACCTTTAAGATCATCTAGTTCCAAACCCCCTCCCTCAAGTCTAGATTGCTCGAAGTCCCCCAGCATGGCTTTGAAAGCTTTCAGGGAGGGGGCATTCATAACCTTACTGGGCAACCTGTTCCAAAGTCTCACCATCCTCACAGTAAAGAATTTCTTCTTAACATTTAGTCTGAATATTCCCTCTTCCATTTCCCCTTATCCTTTTACAACAGACTCTGATAAAGAGTCTGTCCCCATCTTTCTTGAAAGACCTCTCTCTGATCTCCCCAGAGCCTTTTCTTCTCCAGGCTGAACAGCCCCAGCTCTCTCAGCCTGTATTCATAGGGGAGGTGCTCTAGCTCTCTGATAATCTTTATGGCTTTCCATTGAACCTGCTCCAGAAAATCCATGTCCTTCCTGTGTTGGTGGCTCCAGAACTGGATGCAGTACCACAAGTGGGGTCTCACAAGAGCAGAGTAGAGGGGCAGAATCACCTCCCTCAGCCCGCTGGTCATGCTTCTCTTGATGCAACCCAGTATACAGTTGGCCTTCTGGGCTGCAAGAGCACATTGCTGGCTCATGTTGAACCTTTCACCAACCAAAACTCCCAAGTCTTTCTCCTCAGGGCTGCTCTCAAGCCATTCTTCACCCAACCTGTGGCTGTGTTTAGTATTGCCCCAACCCAGATGCAGGACCTTGCACTTGTTGAACTTCATGAGGTTGGCATGGACCTGCCTCTCAAACCTGTCCAGGTCTCTTTGGATAGCACCCCTTCCCTCTAGTGTGTCAACTGCATCTCTCAGCTTGATGCTGTCCGCAAACTTGCTGAGACTGCCCTCAATTCCACTGTTCATGTCATCTACAAAGATGATGAATTACACCATTCCCTGCACTGATTCCTGAGAAACACCACTCGTCACTGGTCTCCATTTGGACACTGAGCTCTTGACCAGAACTCTCTGAGTATGATTATTCAGCCAATTCCTTATCCAGCGAGTTGTCCATTCATCAGATCTCTTTTTTTCCAACTTGGCTACCAGGATGTCATGTGGGACAGTGTCATGTGCTTTGTACAAGTCTAGGTAGATAATATCAGTTGTTCTTCCTCAATCCACTGAACCTGCAACTCCATCATAAAAGGACACCAAGCTTGTCAGGCATGACTTGCATTTGATGAAGCCATGTTAGTTAACACTAATCACCTCACCTTTATTTTCCATGTGCCTTAATAGGCCTTTGGGAGAACATGCTTCATGGCCGTGCCAGGCACAGAGATGAGACTGACTGGCCTGTCGTTTTCTGATTCTTTTTTTCCCTTCTTGAATATGGGGGTTACATTTCCCCTTTTCCAGGCAGTGGGAACTTCACCAGACTGCCATGACCTTTCAAATATGATGGACAGCAGCTTCATGCACCAGTTCCCTCAGAACCCTTGGATGGATTTCCTGGGGTCCCATGGACTTGTACACCTTTGGGTTCTTTAGACTGTCTTGAACCGGATCATAGAATCATAGAATTGCTCAGGTTGGAAAAGACCTTAAAGATCACCAAGTCCAACAGCAACCTAACCAAAAACTACTCCAACTCTAACAACCCTCCGCTAAATCATGATCCTGAGCACCGCATCCAAACGGTTTTTAAACACATTCAGGGTCTTCACGTGATCTTCACTTACAGCAGACAGATCTACCTTCTTGTAAGATATTCTTTTACACCATTGTCTCGAAACTTGGTGGGGACACAGATGAACAAGTCCAAGCAAGTCCTGGGCAAGGACTGAGAAATCCATTCTCTGGAGAACACTGATGGACAAGTCCTTGGCAAGGGTTGTGAAATCCTTTGTCTGAGGGACACGGATGGACAAGGCCAGGGGCAACGAGAGAGAGATAAGCTGCAGCTTAATGGCCAGGAAGGAGTCTTTTGTGTGGGCTTGTCTTGAGGAGGCCTTCTCAGGAGGTGCTGCACATGACTCTTACTCAAGTGCCCAGGAATGCCACCCTGGCAGAAGAATAATAATAAAAAGGGGACCTATAACAATGAGGAGGGGTTTTTCTGGCAACATATTCCTCATGAAGAAGAAGAGGTTTCTGACATGAGAAGTCTCACGACGCAAAGGTGTCTGCCATCAGTTTCCTCACTAAGGAATTCCTGCATGCTGATGGACTCTCCTGGGTCTGCTACCTGAGTCCTGCTGCTTCCTCCCGGATTGGCTCAGCGACTGTCTCCTGCTCCCTGCTTGCTGCCCAAGGCCAGCTACGCTGCTGCTCTCCCCCTCCTGCTGCTTTTGCCTCGGACCTTCGAGACGGCGTGCAACGGGACCACTGCTGGATCCTGGTGGTGACTATCCCTGCTTTACGTGATTCTTGCTTCTTTCCTATCTTTTCTATCGCCCTCCTTC
>JAOWBP010054010.1:0-10291 GCA_028571105.1 Tragopan temminckii
GGGATGGGGATGGGATGGGGATGACAAAGGGATGGAGAGGAGGTGAGATTGAAATGGGGATGGGGATGGGGATGGGGATAAGAATGGGATGGGGTAGGAATAGGATAGAGATTGGAATGGGGATGGGATGAGAATAGCAGTGGATGACGTGGGTGTGGAGATGGGGACAGGAATGGAATGTAATAGGGGTGGGATGGAGAGGGGATGGGAATAGGATTGGGGTAAGATAGGTGGGGATAGAGATGTTAACAGTGAAGAGAATTGAATGAAATGGTGGTAGAGCTGGGGATGGGAATGCATGTGGGATGGGGATAGGGACAGTGACAGGAATGCAGAAGGCATGAGGAACGGGGATGGGGATAGGAATGTGGAGAGGGAAGAGGGTGGGGATGGGGATGGGGAAAGGGCATCCCTCCATCACCAAGCATTCTGTGCTGGCCAGCTCCAGCCCTCTGCTCCAGTGGGAAAGTGAGGGGACAGGTGTTGGGAGTGCCAGGGCAGGTGACACCAGAGCTGGAGGGCACCAAGAGGGGCTGAGCAGAGACTCCATCCCTGTGGGCATTTCCAAAGGGAATAAGCTCTGGGCGTGGGGAGGCCCCAGGGCAGCCCTCACCCATCTCCATCCCCGCCAGCCGACTGCATCCTGTCCCTATGGGGTGGCTGGAGCCAGTGCAGCCACTCCTGCGGGTTGGGGGTGACATCTCGCCAGCGGGTCCTGCTGCGGGGTGCCCTGCCTGGCGGCACCTGCCACACCCCCCGCTTTGATACCCGCTCCTGCTTCCTGCGTGCCTGCCCAGGTACTGACCCTGGGCCCCACACTGTGGCGGGGTTTGTGATGGCATGGCTGGGGGGTGGGCATCATGGCAGGGTATGGCACGGTGGCACAGCGTGGTGGCATGGTGCGGTGGTGGGGGACAATGACAGCACAGTGACAGGGCATGGTGGTGGTGTGTGCTGGTGGGGCACAGTGAGGGGGCAGGACGATGGGATATGGTGACAGCTCATGATGATGGGATATGGTGACAGAACACGGTGGTGGGGCATGGTGGCACAGCAGTGTGGCAAAGCATGATGGGTGGCACATCCCTGCACACCAGCCCCATAGGCATGGCCATCCCTGCAACTGTAGGGTGGAACGGAGGACTGTGAGGGGGGATTGTGTGGGGTCCCCAGCCTGCACCAGAACAGAGTAGTCCAGTTGAGGGGGGGCAGGGCCAAGCAGGGCCACACAGGCAGGGAACAGAGGGTGCCCACAGTGCCCCTGTTCCACTGCCCCCCAGTGCCCGGTGCCTGGGCAGCCTGGAGTGCGTGGTCCTCTTGTGATGCTGAGTGTGGGGGGGGCATGCGGAGCCGCATCCGGAGCTGCACCGACCCCCCGCCCAAGAATGGTGGCCAGCCCTGTGTTGGGGAGGCCCTGCAGAGCCAGTCCTGCAACCTGCAGCCCTGCGGGGCCACCCAAGGTATGGCAGCAGGGACATTGGGATGGGGACATGAAGGGGTGGGTGTGATGGGATGGGGGCACGGTGCTGTGGGGACACCTGTGGCACCAGGGTGACACGGGGGAGCATTCTGTCCGCATAGCAGCCCGGCTCTGCTCCCACAGAGTGCGGCCCTGGGATGGTGTTGGTGCAGGAAGGCGACTGTGTGCAGGGCCTGGTGCCACCCTGTCCCCAAGTCTGCGGGGACCTGAGTGCCACCAGCAGCTGCCAGAGCCCCTGCCAGGACGGTGAGTGACAGGGTGGGCACAGCACAGGGTGGGGGCTGGGTGCTGGTGTTGGTGCACCGGTGCTGATGCCGTGCTGCCCGGCAGGCTGCCGGTGCCCACCGGGGCTCTTCCTGCAGGAGAGCAGCTGCGTCAATGCCAGCCAATGCCACTGTCACCAGGGCCAGCAGCGCTGGCTGCCCGGCCAGGTCTTCCTGCGGGACGGCTGCAGCCAATGGTGAGCGGTGACGCCGTGTTTCCCTGCAGCCAGGGCCACCCTATGCACTTCTCCCTGTCCCCATGGCTGAACCCAGCTTCTGTCCCCAGCGTGTGCCAGGATGGGGTGGTGACATGTGAGGACATGGCTTGTCCCATCGCCTGCGCCTGGTCTGCCTGGTCACCGTGGACTTTCTGTGACCGCAGCTGCGGTGTGGGCATGCAGGAGAGGTTCAGGTGTGGGTCTGGGGAAGGGACCTGACTGCACGATGCTGGGTGGGGATGTGGGACAATGCAGTGCTGTCCCTACAGGTCCCCATCGAACCCCGCAGCAGCCAATGGTGGAGCCCCGTGTGATGGGGACACCCGGGAAGTGCGTGAGTGCCACACACCCTGTGCCACCAGTACGTGCATGCCACCACCCCGGGGACAGGACATTTGCTGTCCCCTCCACACCCGCTGCCTTGGGCTGCCCATTGCCCCCTGTGGCTGCTCCAGCACCATGTGTCCATCTGTCCCAGCTGAGCCAAGCAGTGGTTGGAGCTCCTGGACTCCGTGGTCCCCCTGTTCCCAGAGCTGCTTCCACCACGTGGACCAGCGTGGCCACCAGCACCGCTTCAGGCACTGCGAGGGCATGGGGACCTGCCCAGGGCTGGGGGTGCAGGAGGAGCCCTGCGACACAGCTCCCTGCCCAGGTGGGTGATACTGGGGGGGCCGCAGGGCTGGGGGGGCACAACCCATCACTGAGACCCTGTTGTGAGGGTTTGTGGGGTACGAGGTGAGGGGGTGCCTCAAGGCAGAGTGGGTGCCCATGGAGAGGTGGGTGCCCATGGTGAGGCAGGGTCCCATGGCGAGGTGGAGTCCCAGCCCATCTCCCTGCAGTGGCAGGTGTCTGGATGCCCTGGTCTTCCTGGTCTGAGTGCTCTGCTCCCTGCGATGCTGGTGTGCAGACACGCAGCCGAACCTGCACCCCCCCGGCTTTTGGTGGTGCTGAGTGCACAGGACCCGTCCTCCAGACCCGTGACTGCAACAACCAGCCCTGCAGAGGTGAGTGTCACGTGGGACACGGGGTTGCGGCACCAGCACTGACACCAGCCCTGCGCCTGCTCTCCCCTGCAGCACAGTGCCCTGACACCATGCGATACCTCACGGCGGAGGAGTGCCGGCGCAGTGGGAAGCGATGTCCACGGATCTGCCAGGACCTGGGCACTGGCGTGGCATGCGTTGCACAATGCCAGCCTGGCTGCCACTGCCCTGATGGGCTCCTGCTGCAGAACGGGACCTGCGTGCCACCCAGCCACTGCCTCTGCCACCACCGTGGCCACCTGTACCAGCCTGGGGACATCACTGCACTCGATGCTTGCAACAACTGGTGTGGGGGGCACTGGGGATGGAGCCTGGGGGGTTCTCCCCACTTTCACCCCTTGCTTACCACACCTTTCTACAGCACCTGTGTGGCCGGGCAGATGGTGTGCAGCACAGAGATCTGCCCAGGTAGCACCGAGTGGCAACTGCAGGAATGGGGGGGTCCCAGGGCCTCCTGGTGCCAGGGGGCTGGGTGCAGTGAATCTCCATGTCTCACCAGTGCCCTGCACCTGGAGCAACTGGACAGCCTGGAGCACCTGCAGCCACAGCTGTGACGTGGGGATGAGGCGGCGGTATCGGGTGCCCATTGTGCCCTCCCTGGCCAGGGGGGATCCACCTTGCCAGGGACCCAGCATGGAGGTGGAGTTCTGCAGCCTGCAGCCCTGCCGTGGTGAGCAGCCCCCACCCCAGGGACTATGGGGAGGGTCCCACGGAATGAGTGTCCTTAGGGAGGGTGCTGTTGGGTGGGTGTCCCTGGAGAGAGTGCAATTGGAGTGGGTATCCCTAGGGAGGGTTCCGTGGGGTGGGGGCCGTAGGGTGGGTGTCCTTAGGGCAGGTGCCAAGGGGTGGGTGCCGTGGGCTGCCCTTGGGGAATGTCTGCAGGTGGGTATCTCTTGGGGTGGGTGCCCATGGGATGGGTGTCCCTGCACTGGGTGTCCCTGGGGAGGACACCCCCTAGGTGGCTGTCTGTGGGATGGGGGTGGTGTCCTTGGGGTGGGTATCCTGGGGGCTCCTGGGACTGGTTGCAGGGCCAGGCAGCACCCAAAATCCCCCTGTGTGCACAGCAGCTGTGGCACCGTGGGGTCCGTGGTCGGGGTGCTCAGTGGCCTGCGGGGGCGGCTACAGGAACCGCACACGGGATGGTCCCCCCCTGCACAGCCTGGAGTTCAGCACCTGCAACCCCACACCCTGCCCTGGTGAGCCCCCGTCCATCTGTCTGTCCATCTATCCTTCCCTCCACCCCTCTGTCCATCCATCTCTCTGTCTGTCCCTTCCAGCAGCCCCTGTACCAGCAGCCTCTGTTCCCACCCCCAGTTGGTTCTCATCCCTGTGTCCCTGCCATGCCATCCCCAGGCTGTCCCCGTGCCCTGTGCGCGTGGTGGGGGCTCAGAGCCATGTCCACCCACCCCATAATGCTCCACACTGTCATCCCAGCTGTCCCACGGTGGGCAGACAGCTGCGTATCAGTGCCGCCAAGCATGGTGACCCAGCTGGGGGTGCTCGATTGTGTTCCTTCCCCAGGCAAGGAGCCAGGGGTCTGCCCTCCCGGCAAGCAGTGGTGGGCGTGCTCCCAGGGCCCAGCCTCGTGTGCAGAGCTGAGCACGGCCCCCCCGGCTGATGGGGGCTGCCACCCTGGCTGCTACTGTCCCCCAGGAGCACTGCTCCTGGTGAGTGGGGATTAGGTGTGGAGAACGGGGGGGCTCTGCGCAGACACCCCCAAACAGCAGCACAGCGCCATGTCCCTGCAGAACAATGAGTGTGTGGCCGAGGCGGAGTGTCCCTGTGCCGTGGATGGTGTTCTCTATCAGCCTGGGGATGTTGTGCCACGGGGCTGCCGCAACTGGTCAGTGCCCATCGGGGGGGGGTGGGTCTGGATAATGCTGGCCCCCCTGCCAACCACTGACCTCTGTCCCCAGCTCCTGCATCTCCGGTCGGGTCACCAACTGCTCTCAGGAGGACTGCAGTGATGGTGAGAGTGAGGTCCCCGCCAGCCCCATGCTGCAGGAACAGTGCCAACCCCAGCCCTGGTGGCACTGCGGGTCCCCTCCTGCTGCTCCTGTGGCCCCTGGTGGCCGTGGCTGGGTTGTGGCAATAGGAATAGACTCTTTGCCTGGGGACCTGGCCCTAAAGGGAGGGAACTGCCCCGAAGGGAGGAATGTTCCTCAAAAGGGATGGATTTACCCTAAAATGGTGCAAACCTGCCCAGAAGGGAAGAGTGCGCCATAGAGGGAGGGATGTGCCTCAGAGGGGAGTGGTGCGCTCCAAAATGGATTGGTGTGTCCCAAAATGGGGGACCTGCTCTGAAAGGGAGAGATTTGCACTAAAGGGGACAGATGTACCCAAAAAGGGAGAAACTGACGCCAGATGGGGAAGACCTGCCCCCACGGGGAAGGGTCTGCCCCAAAAGTGATGAATCTGCACCAACACGAGGGGACCTGCCCCAAAGCAAGTTCCCAGTCACCCCATCCACCCCCAAGCCAATGCTATGGGTGGGCTCATGCTGACACCCCATGCCCGGGGCAGTGGATGGGCCCTGGACCCCCTGGACACCCTGGACACCCTGGAGTGAGTGTTCAGCCTCCTGCGGGCCGGGCCGCCAGCGCCGGTACCGCTTCTGCTCTGCACATCCCGAGGTGCCCTGTGCAGAGCCACAGCCCCAGGAGCGTCCCTGCAGCCGGCAGCCCTGCCACCGTGAGTGCCCAAAGCTGAGAGTGGGGATGGGAGGTGGTGGGGATGGTGATGGGGGATCATCCTGTGCTGATGGCCCATTTCCCAAAACACAGCTCCCGACTGTACCGCTGTGCCGGGATCAGCGTTCAGCCACTGCGGGCCGCCCTGTCCCCGCTCCTGCGATGACATCTCGGTGAGTGGTGACCCCTCACTGTCCCCATCCCATCCCCTCATCATGTCCCCAGCGCTCACCGGGGCCGTGTCCCCATGGCAGCACTGCACGTGGCACTGCCAGCCCGGCTGTTACTGCACCAACGGCACGCTGCTGGATGCAGCAGGCACAGCGTGCGTGGCCCCTGAGAACTGCAGCTGCCTGGATGCACGCAGCGGGCAGCGGCACCGGCCTGGGCAGAGCGTGCCACGTGGTGATGGCTGCAACAACTGGTGAGTGGGGTGGGGTGAGGGCAATAGGGCACAGCATCCACCTCATCCCCATCCCATCCCCATCTCATCCCCATCCCCACTTCTTCCCCGTTCCCATCCCTGCCTCTCATTGCTCTCTGCCCGCAGCACCTGCACCCAAGGGAGACTGCTGTGCACCGGGCTGCCCTGCCCCGGTGAGTGCGGGGGTCCCCCACGGAGGGAACACGCTGTCACTGTGCAAAGAGATGCTGCCAACTGCCCCCACCCCACCCGCAGTGCCCGGTGCCTGGTGTGAGTGGTCCCCGTGGATGCCATGCTTGAGGAGCTGTGGGGATGAGGCTGCCATGCGGCATCGTGTCTGCTCCTGCCCTGCACCACAGCAAGGGGGGCCAGGCTGCCCCAGGGGGCAGGAGGGGCACGGGGACGCCGGGATGCAGATGCAGCACCAGAAGTGCCCCTCCGTGCCACCCTGCCCTGGTAGGTGTTGGGAGAAGGGGTCTGGGGATGCTGTTCTGTGGGTGTCCCATGCTCAGTGCCCACCATCAGTGCCATTCTGGGGGTATCCCATACTCAGTGCCCTCTGGGCTGTCCCGTGTCAGTGCCTGTAAGTTCTATGGTGGGGGGGCCATGCTGGAGGAGCCATGCTGGGGATGCCCCATGCTCAGTGCCCACCTCTTTCCCCTCACAGAGAACGGGGCTTGGGGTGCCTGGGGGCCCTGGTCGGCCTGTGGGGGCTGCGGGGGGCAGGCAGTGCGCACCCGCTCCTGCTCCAGCCCCCCTGCCCGCTTCGGGGGGCTGTCCTGTGCCGGGGAGGCACGCCAGAGCCGGGCCTGCCCATGGGCTGCCAGCACCTGCCCAGGTGAGGCTGCGGGGTCCTGGGGTCACGGTCCCCTCACCACTACGTCCGTGTCCACCCTCCTCCCATCCCCCCCTACACACTGCTGCTCCCTGCAGAGTGTGGTGGCGGTCTGGTGGCCTTCGCCTGTGGCAAGCCGTGTCCCCACTCCTGCGAGGACCTGCGGGAAGACACTGCCTGCATGCCCACCCCCCGCTGCCTGCCCACCTGTGCCTGTCCCCATGGGCAGCTGCTGCAGGATGGCAACTGCGTGCCCCCGGAGCGCTGCCGCTGTGCATGGGGTGCGTGCTGGGGACATGTGGGGACATGCAGGGTGGTGGTCTGGATGTGCTGGGTGCGGTGGGGTGGTGGGGATGGGGTACGGGGTGCAGATTTGGGGTACAGGATGAAATGGGATTTCAGGGATGGAGTACAGAGTGCTATGGGGTGGTGGAGTTGCAATGTAGGTTGCATTGGGGTGGCGGAGATGGGATATGGGGTGCAGGGATGGGGTGTATGGTGCAATTTGATTGCAAGGAGGGAGTGTGTGATGTCATGGGATGGCAGGAACGGGGTGTAGGGTGCGAGGAGATGATTGGGATTGCACACAGCATGCATGGATGGGGTGCAGAGTGCTATGGAATGGCAGGGATGGATGTAGGGTAGTGTGGATGGGATGTAGAGTGCTATGGGGTTGCAAGGGTGAGGTGCAGGATAGCATGGGACGGTGGGGATGGGGTATAGCATGCAATAGGGTTGCAAGGATAGTGTACGAGGTGTTGTGAAGTGATTGGGATACAGGATGCAATGGGATGGCAGGGTTGGGATGCAGAATGCTGCAAGGTTGCAAGGATGGGATGCACCATGCAATGCCACGGCAAAGAATGCAGAAACAGGGCTGTGCCATGACACGAGCTGGGCACAGGAGGGGGCTGGGGTGAAGGATGCTATTTTGCATGAGGTGATGTGTGCCTACGCCCCCCACAGGACCCTCCAAGAATGGGAGCATCTGGGAGCAGGACGGGGCTGTTCCCATGCAAGAGCTGCAGCCTGGTGAGACCTTGCAGAGACACTGCCAGAACTGGTGAGAACCCCCATCCCCATGCCCAGCCCCAATGGAGGACCTGTGGGACCATCCTGGTGCACAGGGATGGCACGTGGCCCCCCCCCCACCTTGCTCCCCATCCCCCAGCACATGCAAGGCTGGCACACTGCAATGCCATGCAGAGCCTGGGTGCCGCGTAGATGGGGGCTGGAGCCCCTGGGGGCCGTGGTCCCCCTGCTCCCCCGGCTGCCATGCCGGCACCCAGCTCGCCTCCCGCCAGTGCAACAACCCCACACCCCAGCTCGGGGGTCGGGGCTGCTCCGGGCACAGCCAGCGCCAGAGACCCTGTCCTGCCACTGAGGACTGCCCAGGTGGGGGCTGCGGAGCACCCGGGGGGCATGGAGGGCACAGGGTGTATGGTGGGCATGGGGTAGGTAGGGTACATGGGTGTGTGGGATGCGTGGGGCATGTGGGGTGGATGGGGTGTCAAGGGATGGCCCAGGGGTAGATGAGATGCACAGGGTGTGCGGGGTGCATAGGGTATGTGATGTTTATGGGGTGTACAGGGTGCACAGGGTGCATAGGGTACATGGGATGCACAGCATTTGTGATATGGGTGAGGTAGAAGGGACTGGCACAGGGTGCCTGGGAATGATGGGGTGCCATGGGGTAGTACGAGGTGGGGGAGACATGGTTGGCATAGAGTGGGGTGGGGATCCCTGCAGGGCACCCTGTGGCACGATGCAATGCTATGCAGTGCCGTGCAGTGCTGTGCAGTGCAGTGCAGTCGTGCACAGAGCAGTGCAGTGCCGTCGTGCACAGAGCAGTGCAGTGCCATGCAGTGCCATGTGGTGCCACTGCTGCCACAGCCCCAGTGCCACGTGGGTCGGGGTCCCTTGTCACCCCCATTCCCCTTCCCCTGTCCCACAGATGAGGAGCCGTGGGGCGAGTGGTCCCTGTGGGGGCCCTGCAGTGTCTCCTGTGGTGGGGGGGAGCAGCTCCGCCGTCGGGACTGCCCCCACCCAGGGGGGTGCCCGGGGTTGGCCCTACAGAGCAAGACCTGCAACACCCACGTGTGTCGGGGTGAGTGCTGCGCCCTGTCAGTAGCACATGTGGCATGGTGTGTGGGGCCCTTGGGCCAGCATTTGGGGCACAGGGTGGATGGAAGAGCACGGAGTGGCATGGTGTGTGCAGGGTGACATGGGGTGGCACAGATTGGGTGGTGACATGGATGACAAGGGGTCCTTGGGGTGGCGCAGATTAGATGGAGCGGCATGAGGTGGGTGGTGGGACGTGAGATGGGAGGGTATGCATGGGACAGCATGGTGTCCTCGGGGGTGGAACTGATTACCTAAAGTGGCAACAAGTGGATGGAGGGGCGTGGGGTGGCATGGTGTGTGCAGGATGATATAGATGGCATGAGGTGGAAGGGGGCAGATGGAGTGGCACGATGTGTGTGGGGCAGCACAGGTTGGATGGGGTTGCACAGGATTGCACACAGTGGATGAGGGGACACAGGGTGTCACGGTGTGCACAGGGTGCTACAGAGCAGCAGGGAGTGGGTGGAAGGATCTGGGGTGCATGGGATGGGACGGGGTCCTCAGGGTGGATAGGATTGGACAGGTTGGTGCCTGGTGGGTGAGTGATGTGGTGGATGGGGTGGCATGACACGCACAAGGTGGGCCGGCACCCGCAAACCACGTCCCTGCGCATGAGCCAGAGCTGCAGGGGATGAAGCATTAGGGGGTCCGGAGGCTCCAGGACCCCTCCCTGGGTCCAGCCCACACTCTGCCCCATCCCTGCACAGAGGCGGGCTGCCCACCGGGACGGCTGTACCGCGAGTGCCAGCAGGGCGAGGACTGTCCCTACAGCTGTGCCCACCTTGCCGGCCACATCGCCTGCTTCCCTGGGGGGTGCCAGGAGGGCTGCCACTGCCCCGCCGGCACCCTGCTGCACCACGGCCACTGCCTGCAGGTGAGCACTTGCACCAGGGTCCCACATACTCGTGGGTGCAGTCTCCTCCTTGCACACAGCCTGGCTGAGGGGTCTTTGATTGGTCCTCCTGTGCTCAGGAGGGGCTTTGGCATGGGTGCTCCCTGGGGCTATGAGTGCTCCCTGCTCCCATGGGTGTTCCCTGACCCAATGGATGTGTCACTGGTGCATGGTGCAGGAGTGCCCCTGCGTGCTGACAGCCGAGGTCCTGCAGGAGCTCCAGAACAGCTCTGCCGACCCCCAGGCAGCCCCCCCTCTCCTGGGCACCCAGGGACCCCCACTGGAACTGGACCAGGAGGTGCCACCCGGCAGCACCATCCAC
>JAOWBP010054011.1:0-10289 GCA_028571105.1 Tragopan temminckii
GCCGGCCCTCCGGCCCGGGCTCGCTCCCTGCGGCGGAGCGGGGCCGCGCTAAGTTTGCTCGCCGCGGCCCGGCCCGGCCCCGCGGGTTCCCGCAGCCTCCGGGCCTGGAAATGCCGAAGTCGGGGTGGCGGTGCGCTGCCGGGCGCCGCGCTGCGCGGTGATCGCCGTTGTGTTTTGCTGCCTGTGCCGCCCATTAGTATGCGGCGTGCGTAGCCTCGGTGCGAGGGAATACGTCGGCGGTGCCACATGTCCGAGTTGGGGTCGATGCGGAGCCCCTGCGTCGCACGGAGCGCTCCTCTGCCCCGCGTTTGATTTCGCTCGGGGTTTTGTTTCCTCTCGCCGGGAATTGAAACGTTTGTCCGCGGTTTTTTTTTCTTTCATTAGCAGTCCCGGTGCGTGGCTCTGGTGAGGTCTGGATGGGCGCCGCTTTCAGATGTGCGCTGTCTGCTCTGCCTCGGGCTGCACGTGTAAGGGCACCAGCCGCCTGTTTGCAGGGCAGTTACTGTGCTGTCCACGCGGTTCTTAAAAGCAGGGATGCGTTTCTGACCGAAATAATAAGCCCGGTGTCGGAGTTGGGTGAAAATTATGGCGTAATGATAAGAGCCGAAGTTTATCGCTTCTCTTTCCCTCTCCTCCCGCTTCGCCCCTAGGATCCCATTGTTCTTAGTGTTTTAAGCTTCTTGTGGGTGGCTGAGTGGCAAAAGGTGGGAATCCTGTTATCCGGATTGTCACTGATTTACAGTTCACTTCTCTAAAACAGCTGGATCACAACCTCGAGAGTGAGAGAACGGAAACGTGCAGCTGCCTTACAAAAGGGACTGGGATTCATTAGGCTCCGCTCTGATTCTGCACATACATAGGCATGCAATTTCACACGCTGGAGGTACCCGCCGAGTTCTGCTTCACCTCAGGCTTTGTGGGATCGGGCCCACAGTGCTGGTTCACTGGGTCTCGTTGAAGCCTGGCTCTCCAATTTTCTGTCCATAATAAAAAGTATATTTGGCCATTTGTAAGTGCTGGGAGACGTTGTTAGAGCACTGTAAAAAAGACTGTTGCTCCCATGCTGTAAAATCCCAGACAGAGGTTTGTCAGTGAATAGGAGAATGCTCTGTGGAGTATTTGCAGCGCATTAAGTATGGCATAAATTATACACAAAATCATAATATCTGACTGTGTAGACAGAACTGCAAGTTTCGGTTCTCTGCACTCGCTTGGAGGTGTCTCTGTGTGAAGTCAGAGAGGATGTGGGATTCACTCCCTCTGTGCTGTCAAAGTGTAAATGGCCAAAATGCAATTTAGTCTTAATACGTAACAGGGAAATAGATATCAGATATCTCTTTGTATCTCTAGGTCCATCTAAGTATATGGTGTTCCAGTGAAACAGATTGGTTTTTTTTTTTCCTGCAAAATTAGTCACAGATGAAGTGATTTTTTTTAGACCCTTTGTGCAAATATCACAACATTCCAAAATGCTCAGTACACATCTTAAAGACGAGTCTGTGTGGCAGGTACCAGGAGTGACTTTCCCGAAAGTTTATTTTGGCTGCGTGAAAATGACTCTCATTCACTCTTCTTCTGGAGGTATGCTCAGACTAACATTCAGCTTCCTTTCATGTATAAATTAAATCATTATAAAATCCACAGGGAAAACATCAATTCGTAGGGCTAAATTAAATCACTGGCCTCACACAGTGAGAACTGCAAACACAAAAGCTCTGTATGTTCCAGATGTAGGACTCAGTTCTGCAAGCCCTTGCAAATGACTGACTTTCCCCACGTGAGTAATTCATGCAGTAATTGGTGGCTCTTATTATAGAATCCAGAGATTTACATGCTAACGCTTTTGAAGAATGAGATCTGAGAGAGGAAGCTTGTACACAATTTTACAAAGTTGTAACTTCTCCGATGTAAGTCGGCACTTTCCTATGGTTCACAGTGTTCCGTTTCTGTGTAGATGTAGTAATTTCTCTGCTGCTAGTTGTTGAATGAAAAGAAATCAGAATATTTGTAACATGTTGCCATCAGCAAACACTGTTTATGTATTAAGAATATAGGACCATATGGAGAAATGTATTTTTGCAGTTGTGAGGAACGGTGCTCACAGTACAGTCTCCCATAAAAGAGTTCTGGAGGAGAAGAAGCTGATGGGAAGTGCAGAGACAGCTTTGAGCAAATAGTTTGTTGAGAAGGTGATGTGTAGGGTTGGCATTTAAGGGGTGTTTGCCACCTTTATATAAAACTGTATAGTGATCATTTTGCATCTGCAAGTAATGTGGCTGCATACTATGCTAAGTGCATGCAGCGTTGTGTATTCTAAATCGAGGCTTAATGGTGTTTTTTTCCCCTCCAGCTTAATCCCTTGCTGCTCTGATGGTAGGTTGTACCGGGATACACTGTGCTCAAGCATGAGTTTATTTTGGGAACTGGATCATGACTTCATGCTGTAGTCTCTGAAATTCAGACTCAAAATTTGCCAGTAATGATAGGTGTTGATTTGAGAGGTCCAATTACATATATCTTATGAGTAATGAAATGTTTTGGGAATTACATATACATAAAACACAGATGGAATCTCTACAGCGACAGTCAAAGCCAAAAGGAACTTATTAAAGCTCAAGTCAAGTGGGATTTTTATTTGAAGCAGGATAATTTCCCTGAAACCTGTTAAGGCAAAAAAAGTGTGTGTGTTGGGGGGAGGGGGGTAGAGGCTGAGTGTAAGGAAAAAGGGAATTGCTGAGAGTGAGAGCTCGTTCGTGGCTGTTGGCCTCCTTTGATCAGGAGTATTTGAAGTAACTGTTGCATGTTTTAGTTTGCATACAGTAGATGTAATTCTTTATGACATGGGAGATTTTGTTATGCTCCTGAACAGTCCTAAAGCTGGTTTAGCTGTCTTCTGGGAGTACTGGTGTAACGTAGAGCTGGTGTGATGTCACACATGATGCTGCTCTGCATAACACGGCTGATAATTCTGTTATTTTCAGGTTGTCTTCAGTGATACAGCTGAACACATGGGTTTCTCTTTATGTTACATTTGGTTGAAGTTTGACTTGTATTCAGAATTTGAGTTTTGAATAAATAACAGTAATTTTTTTAAGCCTACATTGCCCACTTCTTATGGTTTTAACTGTTACTCTTATTATTTTTCTAAAATAAACAAACCATAACCTTAGTGGGCCTGGGAAAAAAATTGACATATAGTTTCTTAATGTAGTGGTGTTAAAATCTTAGGTTGTAGTGTTGTCATGTAACCTGGAAGTGAATTCCGTGCTTTGGCTTACAGTTGCTTTTGCATTCCCAAATGGAGGTAAATTTTTTGAACCCCATGAAGGCAAAACTGATGGGATAATAAAGAATGTGCTAGAACCTAAGCTCTAAATAGAGTTTTTAAAATGAAAGTCATGATTTGTACAACTTTGAGAGCTTGTTGCACTCAAGGTTGGGGCAAGTGCTGAATGAAGTACAGATATCTCTTTGTATAGATCAGATGACACGATCAGTAAAATGAACAGCCTTTACTTATGTATTTATTTATTTTGCCAGAGCAGCTGTGCTCAATTTCTACAGAGTAAGTCAGACTCACCTGCAGCCTCTCTCATTTTTGGCAGGTGTCTTTATTTAATCAAGTCTTGCATTTAGAGAAATTGAGATCTGATAAAATGGAGATCTGTCCAAACAACATGGCAGGTTTCCAGTGGATATTCACAGATGTGCTACTCTGCTTTTTTTTCCTTCGTGGCATATTGTAATGGGCTGTTGTGTGTCACATGGTGAGTGTGGTAAATGCCACGTCTGTCTGAGTTAAATAGGAGGTGAATCTTAGGCATGGTTTTAAGCGGTTGTTCTAAAAGTTTTATGCCTTATGTAAGTAAGAAGTACTTCAGTTGAAGTAAAGATGTTAAGAACCTAGGGAGGGATAGGCATGAAATGAGAGGAAAGCTTTATTCAAACTGTAGTGAGCATGAATCGGACATTGGATGGTAATAGAGTTGGATAGCTGTATGTGATGTATGTTAACTTTCACCTCTGTGTATTTGCTTCTTGAGGATTTGCATTAATTCTGATGCCGTGCATTGTAAGGTCAATATTTGTGACAAACGGGGACATACTTAAAATACAGTCTGTAAGTAAACTAATGCAGAATTGTACTGCTTGAAATTTTGTAGGTGGTGACGGTGGATTGGATGGGTTAGGAGGACCAGGAGTACAGCTTGGAAGCCCTGATAAGAAGAAGCGCAAAGCAAACACACAGGTAAGTTCCCTTTGATTCTTAATAAGTAGCGTACTCAGACGTTGTCTGCTGAAATGACTGTCTTACTCTGTTCAGAATATTGGTCTATTCTCACAAGCTGCTTTTACATTAAAAATATTTTGGTTGTACTGTGAAGCTGAAATTTTAACGCCCTTCGTTAAACTTTATCATGCTAGTTATCCTCACTAAAACTATTCTAGGTCTTTGTAGGTTGCCAAAGCCCTGTAAGGGGAGAAGTACAGTGAGACTGTGAGACTTGCATTTTACCATATGGATTTGATTCTGAGACAGCCTTTTTTTTTAGTGACTGTGTAGCCATTGGTAGCAATCTGTACAGCATGAGTAATTGCAATGAGACTACTTTTTTTTCTTATTTTGTAGATCAGTGGGCTAATGGATCAGTGCAGTTTGTTAATGCTTTGACCAAACTCCTGGCATGTTCCCCAAGTGGTTTTTCGAGCAAAAACTATGAGGCAGGTTCAGCTCCTTTCCAGTGAATCCTTGCAAACTGGCATTTCTATACATTTTCTGTTTCTGAAAAAGGAAGCCAGAATACAAAACATCTAACATAATTGGATATCTGTAGAGCTGAATGTTCCTTTGTGTATTTATTCACTATGGAGGGAGAGTATCTGTTAGTTTTTTACTGCCCGGAGGGAGTAAATGTATTTACGTAGGTCAGACGATCACTTTCTTTTAGGCTTATCCAGTATTAATTGATTCCAATCCATGGGGATTTGTCTTCTCGTTTTTTGTTTCCTTTCAAAGTAGTCATGTTGAAACCTGCTCTAAGAAATAACCAGTTAATTGCAGTTTCACATCTCTCTACTGGTGGAGCTTTCTTGTTGCTCAGAAATGGTGGTAATGCAGAGGGCAGGTGAATTAGTTTCCTCTCTTTTCTTACCACGTTTGAAATGTGCAGGACAGGACAGCAGAAATTTGGGGGAAAAAAAAAAGTTCAGCCTTAGTTTATTTATATGAAGCCATCCTTTCTGTGAGGAGCTCAGGTGAAGGTGCAGTAGCTTGATGTTCCCCACAGGCTAGTCTAGAATGCGATTCGTTTGTAAGGCCACTCTGAGGACATTCTAGCAGCCTCTGGGCTCCACTGAAGACTTGATTATGCTTTCTAACCAGAAATCCTTGTATTTTAATCCTACTGACAATACTTAACAGATTGCCCACTGAATGTTCTTAAGGGACACCTGTTTGGTACATAGAATATGGAAAATTCCTGTGCACAGAGTCCTGTGTTACCTATACTTTTCTTTAGGTTTCTAGTAACATTACTTTTTTAGGTTTGTATGTTCTCATGGAAGTGGGGTGCCTTGAGAGATGTATTTCCAGTAAACTGAACTCAAAATGACACTGAGGAAAAACTCCAGATCTGCTCTTCAGCATTTCAGAAATGTTATTTGTGTGTTTAAAGGACACATAGCTTTTTGTTTTGTTGCATTTCTTAAATAAAAAATGGAAGGGGAAAAAAGGCATGCTTTTTAAGTAGTGTCTTCAGAAGCATGGTTGTACGACTGCACAATTTCTAAAACACTGAGATGGCTATAAATCACTGTTATCTGGAGCTCAAACTCCTCTCTTTCCTTCACTGAAATTTCAGGTAGCTTGCTGGGTTTTGGTGAGAGAGCTTTACGCAACAACAGAACTGTGATTTTTTTTTTTATTTTTTATTTTTTTTAAGCAGTAGTGCTGCTAATCCAGGACCTTGTGGTTAGTCTTTCTTGTAGAGACATGGTAAAACTAATAAAAATGTTGTATTTAAAATGTTTTTAGGGATCTTCATTTCCTCCTCCATCTGAATATGCTCCACCGCCGAATCCAAGCTCTGACCACCTTGTAGCTGCAAATCCATTTGATGACAACTATAATACTGTGTCTTATAAACCACTTCCTTCAGGAAATCCTTATTTTAGTAATCCTGGTTATCCTGGCTTTGGAGGCTATAACACTTTCAGAATGCCACCTCATATGCTGCACAGAGTGTCCGCACCGTATGGTGGTTCCTATTCCCTCAGAAACCAACCACACCCTCTTCCTCAAAACCCTGTAGGAATGGGTTTTAGTCGACCCCACTCTTTCAGCTTTGGTCCACATGATAGCCCAGGTTTTGCGAATCAGCCACCTTATAGTGGCAGTCAAATAAATCAGAACGTCAGTATGCCTGGTCAACATTTCAGACCAAATCCTGGTGAGAACTTTGGCCATTCTGGACAGATACCTCATCCTGATGTGCCACCTAACTTTGGTCCTGGAAACAATTCAAATTTCCCAAATTCTCAGCTAGAATCAAGCCACTCTTTTGTTCCTCCACCAAGCACTTACAACCAGACAAAATCATCAGCACAAAAGCAAGACTTTAGTCTAGGTGCAAGCAAAGCATCCAGCCAGAACGCAACTGCTCTTCAGCATCATCACAGGACAGAGGACATTGTGAGTCAAGGTACCAATGACCTGAAAAATGTTACTCGAAACAATGTGGTAAATCAGGATGGTAACCATTCTAGTAGCGCTGATAACACTAGTGCTGGGCATTCAAATGGGACTCAGACTAAGTCCCGCCAGCCTCGAGGTACCGCTGAAGGATGCAACTCTGAGAAGAGCAGCAAAACACCCCTTCATCCCAGTCGGCATGGTCACTCATCCTCCGAACCCGTCTATCCGTGTGGAATTTGTACACATGAAGTTAATGATGACCAGGATGCGATCCTGTGTGAAGCCTCTTGTCAAAAATGGTTTCATCGAATCTGTACTGGCATGACTGAGTCGGCTTATGGCCTTCTTACAGCAGAAGCATCAGCAGTGTGGGGTTGTGATACGTGTATGGCTGACAAAGATGTCCAGCTAATGCGTACAAGAGAGACTGCAGGGCCACCTGCACTGAATACGGATGGCTAACAGTGTCAATTGGTGGTAGTGGCCGAGCTACGTACTATGAAGATTTGGTTGTGAATCGAGTACTTTCTGTTCTGAAGACAATCGATTGTGTTTGATTACTGTCACATTGTTTTTCCCTATCTGTTTTCGTTCATGAAATTCCATCTCAACTTTGTGTGCAAATGTACAGGGTGGAATATATATATATATTTTGTTTCTGACAGCCAATTAGAAGTAGGATGTGCATTGACAGTTTTAATGAAGGCAAAAATAGGCCTTTATGAATAGTCCCTAATTTGCTAGTATTAATATGTTAACTAACGCTAGCATTTACTATTCAATTTTAATGGTACTGTACTTGCAAGTACTCATTGCTTTTTTTTCTTCTATTGTGGAACGTCCATTACTGATGTTCTTAACATCTTTTCTTTGAATATCACAGAGATGACATGGAGGAAGTGTGCAGTACTAATAGTTGTATTTTTTTAGAATAAATAAGAGGATTTTGTATGTGCTCTTTCTCATTTTTGAATTAAAGCATTAACACAATTCTAAAATCAATGCTTTCATTCTTAGTAACACAGTGAAACCCACTAAATCTTATACTTTGATATTTCCTTGAAAAGGCAATGATCTTTTGACTTCTCAACAAATGCTTAATTGCTGAGGACTCTCACTAGGTCTTGCAGTATAGGAAATGGTTACAAAATATGATTACATTGGAAGAAGCTAGGACAGATCAGGTTGATGAAGTCTAGTGCTTTAAATCTAGAGAATACCAAAACTAAGATTAAATGTGTAGCCTTTCTTCATTCATCTTAAGCATGTATGTTAGGGTACAGCCTCTGTGCAGTTATGTATCTCTTGCTCATCCTCTCCTCATTGGTGGCTCTAGTTTCTACCCTCAACTGTGAACAGATTTAAGCAGGGAAAGTTCTGCCCATCTCTTAGAACTGTCAGCTGGAGCCTGCTCATTCATCCTGAGCTTACACTGTCTGCTTGGCAAGAAGAAGGGTGTGAGGCAATGGGGTGTGTATAGCACAGACTCTGAACTGCAAGATAATTTGACCAGCAAAGTAGTAACACTGAATTCCTACCACTGCCTCAGCCAGTCTTGTAGTTGGAGGGAGAAGGAAATCTAGAGTGAAGACAAAGAAAGCTCTCAGATCTGAGAGATCTGAGATCTCACACCAGGAGCCAGCAAGCAGAAATTGAGCAAACTTGAGATCTTACAGACAAGTATGAAGGGCACTAGAACTTTAGTGTATGATTCTAAGAATTATCCTTTATTATAGGCAGTTTGACCTTATTCTTATCTCAAATATACACCTCCCCCCTGTTCTCTTTTTTTTTTTTTTTTCTGTGGGGGAGCATCTAGCCTTGATCGCTTTGGCCTTAGTTGCATATGCAATTGAAAATCAGTGTTTCTGTAGAGAAAAGTGTTGTTTTAACTTAATGAAAGATGGTACTGTAGTAGTAGGTGGCTTGTAGCGCTCACCGTTGTTCTGGAAACATAATTGCTGATTGCTAAAAAAACTAAATGGTATGTCAAGCATTGCAGGTACTGGTCAGGTTCCTTAGTGTGATAGAAGATGTTCAGATCTGTGGTGTTGAATGATACAGAGGCCTATGTAGAATACAGACATATATATTTAAAGGCTATTTTTATGGTAAGCTTTGTTAATGAGTGAAAAGTAAGGCTTATCTGCTACTTCACTGTCGTGTTTGATTTTAAACGAGCTCTAATGTTATACTCTCCTGAGAGATACTCTGCAGATGTACATAACTGTCTTTCTTTTATTTTAATACTGAAGAGTTTTATATACGCTTTCATTGGAGAAGTATAGTATTGCCCTTCCCTTTTATAGTGCCTCTCATCAGGAAAAAGGAGATAATATCTCAAGTGTAAATTGCATAGTCCTTATCTTAAGGACTTCCTTTGTCAAGATGTAAAGAAAGCATAAGGCAGATCCAGGGCTTCTGTTTTCAGTGCTACTTGCTTTATTTCTGACAGAGACTGAACTTAGTCTTGTTTTGTTAGGGGTGTGATATTTAAAAAATGAACTGCAGACCAACACAAAAACTCAAATAGCTGAACAGACAAACCTTGCTGATATAGATTTGTTCCTCTGGGAAACAGTTCCATTTCTACAGGAATTTACATTGTGAAGTTTGTAGTTCAGACTTAGAGCAATGTAAATGAAATAAAAATTTTGCTTAGTGACAGAAAGTTTAACAGAAGCTCCTTTGCTTATATTGTTATCCAAGCTGGTAGTTCACAATAACCTTTCCACACCCCATTCCAATTAATGTTTCAGTGTTTTGGAGCAGACACTATTTAAAATAGCTGTGTATTTCTTGAAATCTCTCAATCCTATTTCAAGTTAGGTGTTTTCTATGTTACTTACCAAGATATTAGAATTTAAATAGTGTTCTTTTGAACTTCTTCTGGAATATAATGTTGAAAGGCCTTAAATCATTTATTTGTGAAACTTAATCTAAAAAATTTCACTTATTTTCTAAACTGGGTAGCATGTTGGGTTTGTATCCCACTGAATTTACTGTGTCTATTAACCTGCAAATTCAAAGCATTAGCAGATGCCAGTTTAAAAACATTAAATAACAAACAACAAAATCAAACTTGCTGTCATCCCGATCATAGAGATAGGACAGATTAGGATCTCAAAAACTCATCTGGCCTATATGTTTATCCTACTGGTATGCTCTTGGCATCCCTGGACTTTTTGCCTAGAGATAGGATTATACTTTGTTTTTCTCTGCATGTATTGACTAGTAGTAGTTCAAGTATGCACAGGAAAAACAGCAATTGTGTTTTGTTAGTAAGTACTAGAAAAACGTCAGCTGGGTAGAATTAGAAATTAGTTA
Source organism: Tragopan temminckii (assembly GCA_028571105.1). Classification (NCBI taxonomy): domain Eukaryota; kingdom Metazoa; phylum Chordata; class Aves; order Galliformes; family Phasianidae; genus Tragopan; species Tragopan temminckii. The sequence goes on from JAOWBP010054011.1 coordinate 10,022, forward strand.
TAGAAGGGGGGGAGGGCTGGTTAGAATAGGTGAAGTTTTGTAGTACTCGACATGAAACAGTTTGTATTGAACTATCATGTGATTCCTTTGTTATTAGTGATTTAGACTGTATTGATGTTGCATACCAAAATATTGCAAAGATTTTCTAGATGTTACAAACCTTTGTGTTTTTGTGGGAAATGCCTGCATCCTTCTTAAGTAGAATCATAGAATCATCATGGAATGGCTTAGGTTGGAGAGGTCTTTAAAGATCATTTAGTTAGATCGG